>PVLC010003122.1:76501-102433 GCA_004027655.1 Graphiurus murinus
TGGCGCACGCTTGTAATCCCAGCATTCGGGAGGCTGAGACAGGAGGATCCGGGTTCGCGGCCAGCCTCAGCTACCTAGTGAGGCACTCCGCAACTTAGTGAGACTCGGTTTCAAAATAAAGAATAAAAAATAGGGCTGGGGGTATAGCTCGGAGATAGAATGCCTCTGAGTTCAATCCACAGTACCACAAAAAAAAAAAAATGTTTGAAAACATGGACCTTACCACTGAAAAGTTTTGATTAATAGAGAGGAATGTTCATGGTGCATTTTCTGAGCACAAGCAAACCTATGATGAAAAAAGAAAAATGATCATCTACATTTTTATGAAAAGAGTGCTCCCACCAAGAAGAGCCCTTTTCATTTGCTGATATAGTCATATGATTTTTCTTTGTGAACATGTTGATGTGGTGGATTCATTTGATTGATTTTTGCATACCTGGAATAAATTCCACCTGGTTGTGCTGTGTAATTCTTTCTATATATTGTGGGGTTGATTTCCTAAAATTTTATTGAGGATTTTTATATTTTTGTTCACCAAAGATGTTTGTGTGTAGTTTTCCTGTTTTGTAATATGGTTTTGGTATTAGGGTAATGCTGCCTTGACACAATGAGTTAGAGAATGTTTGCTTCTATTTTCTGGAAGAGACTGTGGAAAAGTGGTTTAATTTCTTTCTTAAATGCATGATAAAATTCTCCAGTGAAACCATCTGGACTTCATGCTTTCTTTTAGGAAAGTCATTAGTTACTGGTTCTATTTAATTAATAGCTATAAGCACATTCAGATTATCTATTCTCCCCTTGTGTGAGTTTTGCTATTTTTGTGTCTTCAAAGAAGAAATTTTGGGGCAGAGAGTTCATGATATTTCTTTATTAGCCTTTTAATGTCTATGGGGGTCAGTAGTAATGAATTTTTTTTTTTCATTTCAGCTACTTGTAAGTCATGTTATCTTTTATTTTCTGTTTAACTTGGTTAAAATTTTATCATTAGTATTGATCTTTTCATAAAACTAGCTTTTGTTTCATCACTTTTTATGTGTTGCTTTGTTTTTCCCATTTTCATTGATTTCTGCTTTTATTTTTATTATTTCTTTCTTTTTCTTGCTTTATGTTTAAATTGTTCTTATTTCTTTAGTTTCCTAAAGTGGAAGCTTAGGTTATTGATTATAGGTCTTTATACTTTGGTGGTTTTTTATACTTTTATTGGTACATTATAGTCTCAAATCATAATGTAGTTTATAGTAGTAGTGATGTACATGTACAAAAAGGTCTCGTTAAGCACTGCTGTTACTGTGTTTTATAAATTTTATGTTATATTTTCATTTTTACTTAGTTCAAAATATTTTATAATCTTCCTAAAGATTTTTTTCCTTAACTAGAGTGTTATTTGGGAATATGTTGTCTAATATGCAAATAATTGGAGATTTTGCAGCTATTTTTAACCTAATTAATTGTTTTCTGATAACATCCTTTGTATTATTGCCAATTTTTTACATTTGTTAGTGTGTTTTATGGCTCAGAGTATATCTAGCTTGGCAAATTTCACATGTGAATTTGAGGAGAATGTATATTCTGTCCTTGTGGGATAGTGTAATATGTAAATATGAAGTAGGCCACGTTGGTTAATAGTGCTGTTCAAGGCAATTATATCTTTGCTCATTTTCTAGTAGCTTGGTCTATTAGTTACTAAAAGAGGAAAACTGATGTCACAAATTATTCTAGTAGATATGTAGATTTCTCTTTTGGTCTATTTCTTCCTTCAGTTTTATTAATTTTGCCTTATATATTCTTATACTCTATTATTAAACACGTAGATGTGTAGTACTGTTATATCTTCTTAACATCTACTTTCTTTTATGTTTACTTTAGTTTTCTTTTGATTGGTATTAGCATGGTATATTTTCATTTATTCCTCTCCTTTTAACCTTTCTTTATATATTCAGTGACTTTCCTATAGATAACACATAGTTAGTCTTGCTTTTGTAATCCCCTCTGAAGATCCTTGCCTTTTATGCCATTCACATAAAAATGATAATTTATATAATTGGATTAGTATCTGCCATGTGTGGAACTGTTTCCTATTTATTGCATTTGTTCTTTGTTCCCCTCCTTTTTAAAATTTTCATTTAAAACCAAAGAAGGATTTAATTGAGAATATTGAATAATCCCACTATATCTCCTCTTATTATTATTCTCCTTTGAAAGGACATTTTTCATGGTTTTCCTACAGTTTGTGATGTACATTTTAACTAAGTCCATCTTTAAATAACACTGTACCATTTCACTTGCAGTCAATGCAGGCAATATCTTAGGTATTACCATTTCTTCTCTCCCTCTTGTGTGACATTTTAATAATTTATTTCAGTTATTCAAATGGCATAATAACAAATACATTGTTAACATTATTTTAAGTATAGTTGTTTCAAATTGACTATGAATAATAAAAAACTCATTTTACCTGTGTTTATTCTATTTATTCTTTCACCTATATGCCTCCTTTTTCATGTAGACTTGAGCTTTTGACCTATATTATTTTCCTCCTGTGTGAAGACATTCATTTAACATGTAGAGCAGACCTGTTGGTGATAAATTCTTTTTGTTTTGTTTTTGGTTTTTTTTGAGGTACTTGGGATTCAACTCAGGGGCATTCTACTTCCGAGCTACACCCCCACTCCCACCCCAGGCCTATTTTTTTTTATTCTTTATTGGAATTTTTTATTATTTATTTTCTTATTCTTTATTGGTCTTTTTAAAAATTCTTTATTAGTCTTACTAAATTGCCAAGGGCTACTAAGTAGCTGAAGCTGACCATAAATCTGCAGTCTTTCTGTCTCAGCCTCCCAAGTATGGGATCACAAGCTTGTGCCACCATGCCCAGCTCACTTTCACTTTTGAAGGATAATTTCACTTGATATACAATTCTAGATTAGTAGATTAGTAAGACTTTTTTCTCTCAATACTTTAAATATTTTATTCCACTTTTTTTTCTTGTGAGATGTTTCATGAGAAGTTTGGTAGCATTCTTCTCATTCTTTTATTGCTAATATATTTTTATTCTGGATCCTTTATGATTTTATCTTTAAGAGTCTTTGGTTTTCTGTAGTTCAAATGTGATATACCTAGATGCAGATTTACTTTAATTTTTTTTATTGTCTTATTTGGTGATGTCTGGATTTCCTGAATTAGTGGTTTGGTTGATAATTTTGGAAATTTTTTAGCCATTGTTACTTCAAATATTTCTTCTGTTTTCTCTTTTGTTTGGTTTTGGTATTTGAGTTATGACTATGTTATAGCTTTTGATATGGTTCCAAAGATCTCATTATCTGTTCTCTTTGGATTCCAGTATGAAAAGTTTGTACTGATATATGTTCATTCTCATTGATTCTTTACTCAGCCATGTCCAGTTATCTGATAATTGTATCGAATGTATTCTTTATTTCCATTACAATATTTTTTATTTCTAGCATTTCCTTTGATTCCATCTATCTACTTATGTAATTCATCTGTTCTTGCATGGTGTCTGCTTTTTCCATTGATAATTTTGTATGTGTAAACAGTGTGAATTGAAGTGTTTCCTTCATCCAGTCTACCACCCCCACCTGCCTCCCTTCCCTAAACCCTCTCCAACTTACACATTTGTTAGTTTTCTTCCTCCCCTGTGGGGGAAAAGGAAGGCTAGAAGGACCTGGAAATGACTTTCTCCAAGGTGTGAGAATATTATGGTAAAGTTCTTCCACCTGGAATAAAAGGCCTTCATGACATAGAACACTCTGGGTGTTTTTCATTGTGTTTTTTGTTTGTTTTGTCCTTTCTATGCCAGAGGATGAGAGATAATTTTTGCCTCTCTATCATTAGAACCTGGTGGGTTTCCCATAAGTGATACCCACAAGACTTCAACTCCAAGGGTTTCTCATTCTTTATCCTCTAACTATTCATCAAAATACCGTCTAAGTGACCCTACCCGTTTAGGGTCTCGGCTGCTTCTGTTCTGGGTAAGTGAACCCCAGTTATGACTTCCTGGATTTACTTGTCTCTCCAGATTTCAGTGTGGCAGCTTGCTCAATAAAGTCAGTTATCTGATATATCAAAGAAAATAGTCAATTTTCAGTTTATTTAGATTTTTCTTATTGTAAGGATAGGAGTGATAACTGCCAAGGTCTTCATATGATAGAGCTGAAACAGGATGCCTTTTTTCTTTTTTCAGCTTTTTAATATATACTTTCAAACAAACACAAAAGTGGAAAGAATAGTACAATTAGCTTCTAAATTCCAGCAGCCATCTTACCAGTAGGAGGAAAAAGACCATGCTTCAATAATGGTAGAGCAGAAATTCAGAAGGATCCTGGGTCCCTGATAAGTCTCTGGAATTGCCAAAATCCTAGATTATATTCCTTTGGACTTATTAAGTGGTAACAATGTTATGCCTTTATTTTGTTTAGGTCACTTTTTTTCAAGCATATGAACCTAATCTTTAATTGATGTAGTATCTCTCTCTCACTTCTCTCTTTCTTTCTGTGAGTACCATTTATCTTAAAGTTTACTTTTAGAGAAATACTACTATTTCTTTCTTTTTCCTTCCCTCCTTCTTCTTTTATTATTTTCCTGATAATTATTTCTGTCAATACTTGTTTTTACCTAGCACATTAATACTAGATAAATATTGGTTGGATTGATAAATAAATTTCTTAATTATAATAATTCTATCATGAAAAGGGGAGGGGGCTCACTCACAATCCATTTCCAGTCTATATCATGGCCCACCTCAGAAGGTGACATGTGTGTCCTTACCTCACCTCAAGAACAGAAAATTTCCAAAGCAAAACCAAGGCTTGAATAATTACCAAAATCATTTGTCAAACTAAGTACTTTAGCCAAATATCCAGGCCTCAGCAGGAAATATTTCTGCCCAAATTATCCAGATAATTTATTCAATCTCCCACTTGGCTTTCTCTGTGGCTTCCTATGGTCTTTTTAAGCTTACACAGCTGTAGATATGCCAGGGCTTGGCTCCAGGGTCAAAATGCAAGAAAACACTGAAAATCCAACACCAAAGGCTCTAGGTATTTTCTCTGGGCCTTCCCTTTGGTTTACTTGCCTTGGAATGCAGGGAGCAGGGGAAGTAAAGTGAAGAAAAAAACTGAACTACATATATCACATTTCTCTTCTAAACACTTTTCATTACCCAGAGTTATACCTTGGTTTTCTTAATTTTCTGACTTTGTGTCTTCCAAGTGAGCAAGGATCATCTCTGTCTTGTTATTCTTAAAACTTGGCACCTAGAGGATGATTAGTAAATACCTCTTGAGTGAATTAATAAATGAAGGTATGACTGGATGACACACCACAGAATTAACGAAGAGCCTCCTAGTTAAGCAGAACTCTCCTCTATGGAGTTTAGCACTACAACTGATTACTGCTTAGAATAAAACTGCCCAAGTTAGTACCAGGTTAGTACTCTTGTCCTGCCTTTTACCAGCTATTGGTACTGGGCTTATTTTCTTAGTCATGCTGAATCCATTTCTTTATTCACAAAATGGAAGCAATACTTATACTCTCCAGTATATTCAATATACTAGTTGTGAATATTAAATGAATAATGTTTGCTAGTTGCTTTTTATATAGCATCTAATCAATATTATTTATGATTTCTATTTCTTTATCTTATACTCACACGATCGCAAGTGCTTCTTTCCGTCTCTGATAGTCTTTTTAACCCTAGAAATGCCTTAGTTTATGTATAAGTTGGATTTCTCAAAGTTGCATCCATCATATATCAATTTTCTTATATAGTCACACTTACTATTGGAGTTTGCCTTGCAATTTCCAGATGTGTCTTCCATAAATATGAATCTGAGCCCTCTGCAACTTCAAAGGTAGACAATATTTCTCTTCCTTATTGGTAGACATCCTTCTTCTAAAACAGAAGAGTCTTGTGTATATTGAGAATCTCCTAAATGATGAAGGTGACTTCTTGGCAGCAGTGACATATGCACTTGTCACCATTCCCAGTCTTTGATGCTGTGAGATTTCAAAACGCCCTGAAGCTAGGCCATTGATGACTTGCAACAATTTCCATTAAGAATGATTTTCCTATACTTTGACTTTAAGTTATAAAATAGATATCTTCAGAATAGGCTTCAGACTAATAGCACCAGATATTGATTATGATTTAGATTCAATTACCATTTTGCCTACAACTTTGCCTGTCTCTTCACTCAATTTCCTCTATCTGCATGAGAAACACTAGGTACTGAGAATCCAGCACTGAACACAATGCACATGGATCCCTGCCTCTCAGAGCTTACTATATAGTAGCAGAAGATAAATTATAAAACTAAGCAAGTAGTTACATGATACATTAAATGATGATGCATCTTAAGAAAATGAGCAAAGGAGATAAAAAAAGCCAGGGTAGTACAGAGTGGCCCTGCTGGGTATTAGCGGACAGGGAGAGTAGGGAAGGTTCTGGTTTGTAGAGGGAGATCAGAGAAGGCCTCAGTGTTGAGGTACCATTTGGGCTGAGAACTGAAGGCAGTGAGGAAGGGAACTACTGTGTTGATGTCTGAGGGAAAAGTGACCCAGCGTAGGAAATGGGATTCCTTTGTTGCAGGGATAATAAGGAAACTGGCATATCTAGAGGGGAGTGCGCAAGAAGGATAGGAGATGAGATTGTAAGCCTACATTTTAGTACTACATTTTAGGCAGTACTACATTTTAGGCAATGACAAATCATGCTGCATGAACTTCTCTTTAAAAAATGTGTCTGCTCTCTACTGATGTATCGCCGTACCTGCACCTTTCTCTGTACATTCAGTAGTTTTGATCATTTCTACCTTCTACATCATTGTTATTGTTAATATCTTCTAAACATTTCTCCTTTAATAGTTATTTTATCTTTCAGATGAAACAAAGATTAGAAAATGATAACTTATTCCAATATAGTATGCATATTTAATACATGTTAAAATATTTAGGGGTAGAGGAGAGAGGGAAAGGAATCACTGTATATATAACTTGAAGTTTTCCCAACTCTACTCCTCCTTCCCTCCCCAAATTCCCCTTCAGAAATATTTACTGTCCTGCTTCAAGTACTTTCAGCACTGTTTTGCAATGATCAGATATTAGGAAGTTAATAATATTCATTTAAAAGTTCTAAGCTAAACATAAACACGGTGTGTTAGTCAGCTTTCTATTGCTATACCAAATAACTGAGATAATCAACATATGAAGGGAAAAATGTTTGTTTGGGCTTATGGTTTTAGCTGTTCCCATCAGTGATCAGTTGATCCTGCTTCTTTTAGAGCTGTGGTGAGGTAATTCTCATGGTGGACTGCGTGGGAAAGTTGCTTTCCTCATGGCCAAGGAACCAAAGAGAGGAAAAAGCCACCTCCTAGTAGCACCACAGGCTGGGGACCAAGCTTTTAACACATGGTTCTTTGGGAGACTTTCCAGATCCAAACTAAAGTACACAGCTTTACTCCTTTAATGATCGGTTGTTATGGTGGCCAAAATGATCATGTCTTCTCCCATCATCTGTAGGTGACTCCACCAATGTGCTTCTCTCTGGATCTGAGCTTCATTTACAGTGAGGGAGCTTCTGGAGTTCTCTCTCTCTCTCTCTCTCTCTCTCTCTCTCTCTCTCTCTCTCTCTCTCTCTCTGTCATTTAGTCTATCTTTATTTTATAGCTAAGAAAACCAAGGTACAGAGAGGGCTCACAGGTACACAGGAGCTAGGAATAGAACCCAAATCTATTTTAACCCTTAGTACTTTCCATTGATGAATGATGATGTCGAGGAGGGGAAATGGAAGGGCTGAGTTAAGTTACTCAGACTTTCCAGATGCTTTATGAAAAGGAAAGCAATATGGCAAAAAGCCCCACCCATCTCATCTGGAAATATTCTGGAGAATAATGGCTAGGAGAAGAAGCAAAAATCCACATTAGTGTTCTCTAATATAGCTGTTGTATGGTTCTATGCCAGTTCCAAATTGAGAAACCAGATAAGTCATTTGCCATTTTTTTCCAACTTCTCTCACTGACTAATCTTTGAGGGTTTAGACCTGTCACTTCTCGTAATGTATTTTCTTTTCTATAAGAAAGGGGAATGAGACTAATTAGAGATGATCAGTGTTCAACATATAGACATAGATCTTTAGACTAACACATTATAAATTGATCCTAGATATCTTAGACCAGTTTGTGTTGCTCTAAGGTACTTGTGCTGGGTATGGTGTTGCACAATTGTAATCCCAGTACTTGAAAGACTGAGAAAGGAGAGTCACGGGTTCAAAGCCAGCCCCAGCAACTTAGCAAGGCCCTCAGCAACTTAGTGAGACTCTGTTTGAAAATAAAGCATGAAATAGGGCTGGGGGCATAGCTCAGAGGGTAGAATTCGTCTGAGTTCAATCCCCAGTATCACACACACACAAAAAAGCATTTGAGGCTGGGTACTATCTAAAGAAATGAGGTTTATTTAGCGCTTGGTTGTGGAAGTCCAAGAGTGTGACACCAACATTTGATGAGAGTATCCAAGGGTGAAGCCCTCCTGATCTAAATCCCTTCCACAATACTTCTCTCGTCTACCTCTCCAAGTCAGAATGTGATGGGACTAGAAAGAAGGTGCTGTGTTCTGGTTTTATGGATTTCAGAAGAGACGAGGCTTGGCAAGGTCATTCTCAGAAGCTAATTTAATAAAGAACATCCCTGGCTTAGCTGCCGAGCTCTTCAGAACATATTAATGTGGCTGTCTGGCTGGGGACACAGACTCAGAACTTCCCAACAAAAGGGCAAGCGTAAGTTTCTTGGAACTCAGTTGTGTTTGCTAGGAGGTATTCTTCATAGCAGAAAATGTCCCACTAAAACCAGAGCAATGAGATGAAAAGTCCATTCTTTCCTCATGTTTACCTGATAATCCACAAAAAGAAAGCTTTATTTCACAATCAAGCACCTAATATTATTCATGGAAATATCACCAACATATTCTGAAGTGTTATTTAGGCGGTTACTTTTATATTTCCACACTTCTGCAAAGGACTGCAGAATCTTAATTCTGTTACTAGCTGCAGGAATGTGGTACCTGGTTCATGTAATGACACTCCCCCCTACCCCGATGATCACAACTCCCAGGGTCTTCACACTTGTGTATTCCCACTTCACATTAAATGTTGTTTGGTCAATTGAACATTGGCAAATGTGACTCCAATAAAGATTTGATGAGCATTTGTACACTTACAGTAATGCCTTTACCCTGTGAGGAAACCCAGCCTCATCTTGCTTCCATGAGATTGAAAGACCATACAGAAAGAAAGAAGACTAGCTGAGCTCTGCTTCCAGCTCATCCTCCAGTAGCATTCAGCTGCAAGAAGGAACCCAGGGGTGCCAGCAGAAAAACCAGCCAGACAAACTGCAGAACTATGAGATGTGAAAAATTGTGTTACGCCACTAGATTTCAAAACTGTTGATTACATATACATAGATAACTGGTACCATGACTTTAGGGTAGTCCTATAAATCCTAAAAACTTGAGCTTCCTCTTCTATAAAATAGGAATAATGATGTTCACTCTATAGGGATATTGTAGAGACTAAATGTAAAGATTAATTAAATTGTTTCTATAATGCCTATAGTAGACACTAGGATTTTTAAAAATTACAGATTTTTGTTGTCATTTTTCCCATGTCTGTATCTGTAGGAGTAAAAATGGTGAAGTTGGTTTCTGTCATGAAAACTTAGCTGCAAATTTTCCATGAGAACTGTTTTATAGGTGCATCAAGGATGACTAATCAAGATGAGTAGGTTTTCCTTCTCACAGGATACTTTGGAAGTTGTTTCATATAAGGAAAAGATTTATCAGAGCATAATATTTGCTAAGATAATATCGATTTGTTTTCAAGTAATTCAGTGGACCGTGCATTTTGACCAGCCAGTAACTACAAGGAAAGACTCTGTGATGATCCTAGTTTTAAAAGGCATATTACACAACATAATTGAGGAAAACAGCTTATTCATTTTTTGAGGCAAAAACATCACCTCTCACATACCTCAATGCTGACTCAAGCTAAAATGTGGCACAAATGATTTGCTACAAGGGTATATATTTGTAGAAAATGAAGTCTAATGGTGTAATTACAGAGAAAATCACAGCCCTGTTTACCAGGCATTCTAAACAAAATTTTTCTAAAGATGTGCAATGGTAGATCAGTATGTTTGAAAAGATAACGTGCTTTGAAGTAGCTGAAGGATCCAGAGTGGTTCAGTCCGTTGAAAACAGAGTTACTGCAGTGGAGAACATCATTATGCCTGATGGACATTCAAGCTGAAATAAACAAAATAGGAAGAATATAGGATGATGAAATTACCTTAGCCTGATTCAGTATATTGTGTAATGGGATTCTCAGGATGTTATTGACTGAGTTAGTAAAAGCTAGAAAATGCATGCCAAGTACTAGAGAGATTATCAGTATAAAGATACAAAGCAATCCAGAGTTAGTTTGGGTCAGACTTCCAGAAGGGTGAGGAATGACTTAAACTATTTTTTTTCACTTTAGGTTCATTTGGTTTACTATGAAAAATTTTCATAACTTCATGTTCCAATTATAAATATTGATGATTTAGATAACAGATTACATATTAAAATACAAGAGGAACATTATATACTAACAAGGGTATACATCTTAGGCTTTGAGACCATATTTATCAACATTATGAAGTGACCTTGAATATGTCACCCCATTGAGTTTTTGTCTCTATATTTTGAAAAAAAATGATATTGGAGGTTACATATCAGATTTTGGTTTTATGCTGGACATTGAACCCCAAAACATTCTACCTCCAAGCCCTTTTTATTTTTTATTTTATAATAGGGTCTTGCCAAATTGCTGAGAGTCTCACTAAGTTGCCGAGCCTGTCTTTAAACCTGCAATCCTCTATGTCAGCCTCCCAAGTACTAGGATTATAGGCATATAATTCTGGCAGTTATCAAATATTTTTGAACTCTTAAAAATAAATGATTTTACCAAGGTCTACCAGGCTCTAGAACTTATAAAACCTATGCCATTTTGCTTACAATAATTCTTTCTTGAAAGGTTAAGAAACATGTTTTGAAGAGTAAAACTGATGCTCAAAGAAGTCATATATTCAAGGCTATGTAGCCATGACTTCAAAAACAGACCTTTTAATTTCAACTCCAGTTCTATTTCTCCTACATAATTGTCTTTCTGTAAATTCTTTGCTGAGGACCTTTTAGTTCCATTTAAAACATAAAAGGACACATTTTAGACTGGATGGACTGGGTGACATTCTGAATATTAAAAAAAAGTTAGACCAGACAACCTGTCTATGGTGATAGTTCCCAGTGTGGGTGATTTTTGACCCAGGGTACACCTGCCAGTGCTTGATATTGTTTTTTTGGTTGCCATAATTGGTGTACGGATGCTACTAGAATCTACTGGGTTAAGAACAGAAATGATACCCAATAACCTGCAGTGTGCAGGCCAGCCACAACAAAATTAACCATCCCAAAATATTCATACTGCCATGGTCAAGGCACTCTGGCTTATACCAATGATGCTTTTGATTCACAGATGGGGGCCATTGTGGACTGCTCTCCAGATAGCCCAACTACTGAAAAATACATCCATCCCCCCCCTTTTTTTTCCTTTCCCGTTTGTTTTCCCCTTTTATTTAGGTTGTCTCTCTAGGCTTCAGATCTTGCTTACTCACAATTTTTTTTCAACAAGGCTACAAACATTGTCACTGAGGAGTCATTTACTAAGGTTCCTCCAGCCTCTGCATTCAAGTATTCTCCTTATGTGACTTTAAAAAATAGTTTGGTTGACATGAAAGGCAATTGAACCATCAGTGTAATTGGGAGGCAAAGTAGCTGAGCATTTGAACATTGAAATGAAACATTAGGCTCCCAGGCCCACCAGGGTGTCTTCAGTGAGTTAGTTTATTTTCTCTATTTTTTCTTTGATAGTGTCTATCTAATAGGACTATTGGCATAACTAAATGAGATAATCCATATAAAGTATCTAGAATAAGGCATTAGGTTTCCCAGGCCTACCCAGGTGTCTTCAGTGAGTTAATTTCACTTTCTCTGTTTTTTCTGTGATAGTATCTATCTAATAGGACTATTGAATACCTAAATGAGATAATCTATATATAGTGTTTCAAATAGAGTCAGCAGGTATTAGGTTTCCACTGTGTGTTAGTTATTGCCATCATCAATGACCATCCAAATGCACTATAGTTAGAATTGTGTTTTATTCAAACAACTAAACCTGTTTGAATGTTTAGGGGCAAGCTTTTCTTTGGATTACTGTGCTGGATAGTTAATTCTATTTGGCAAATGAGAAACTTACTTTCTAATAATGCAGTTGTTTTCTAAGCAAAGAATAGAATGTGGATTACCATGGAAAGAGCCTCTTATAACTCTAGTGCTTGGCTATGTTAGTGACAATGTGATTGAGATGAGGCACATCTAGGGCCAGAGAAAGAAATTGGGTACTTTACAATATGAAGTGTTGGGTGAGCTTAACATCTTGTATGGTTTGTGAATTAGATCTGGAGATATATTTTTTTTCAATAGACAAGAGAATGATAGAGCAATATGGAAATAAATTTTGCATTTGTAGAGACAGATTAAAGTTTCAATTGCCAAGTTAACTATAAGGCTCTGGGCCTCAGTGCCACACCTATTAGATCATGTTACTCTAATGTTACTGGGGCATTATTATCCCAGAAGGAATCAATGATTTTAGCAAAGTGTTGTTACACCAAACTTTTTCTCTATGTCATTATAATTCCCTTATCATTTAAAATAAATGCCTCTGGAGGCCAAGAGGACACTTTTTTAGAAGGAAACTTTCTAGGAAACACTTAAAATAGCTTACTCCTAAGAGTCAAAACTATGGCCTTAGTGACACCTTACCTGAAGGAAAATTTCATCCCTTCCAGTTGAAGACAAGTGATTTAGACAGAAGTTCTAGAGGGTGCATAAATAACTGTATTAGCCTCTTGCCTCCAAGCAGGTCCAGTGAAGGGTTCTGACCTTATTTCCATTTTTCTTTACTTTCTTGTCCATCTCCCTTGGGGTCACACTCCCTCCTGCTGTTATCCTAAGGAACTTTCTTTGCAATTCAAATATTATCTGTGAGTTCTGAAGAGAGGTAACTTTGGTGTGTGCCTCTGTGTGTTTTTTCTCTCCTTATAGTGATTTCTTTCTAAAGTCTGAATTGACAAAATTAGGCAGGTTCATTTTCAAAATAATAAAAAATAGCAGAGTAAGAAGTAGGAAAAAAAACTTTTATTTCATAACCCAGTAGAAGCTGTGCATCGAGTTGTCATAACAAAAACAAAAACAAAATTTAAACAAATTCAGTATAAATGATTGCTTTTATTTGGGATTCATTAACCAGGTAGCATGTCATCTAAAAATACAAAAATCCTCTGCTGGGCATAGTAGATCAGTCTATTTTTGTAAGTAAGGTTGAGTTAGGAACAAGGAAAAAAGCATGATACAAAAAGGCACATAGTTAACATCAGGCTACTTTCCCTATGTCAAAGCATAGGACTTTCATATCACATAGGCTAAAACTGGCTTCTTTGTGGATTTGGCTGTTTCTCTCTCTCTCTCTCTGTCTCTCTCTGTCTCTCTCTCTCTCTCTCTCTCTCTCTCTCTCTCTCTCGATTAACAGTTTGTTTTCATTTTGATGACTTGGAATTTCTTCATGAGGGTCTCCATTTTGGTCTGGTCTGTTGTCTGTTGGAGTCTAGTGCAAGAGTTCAGTCTAAATCAGTGGCCTCTCATAAATTATATTTAACAGAGTTTAATACTTTAAAATAGTTTCCTTTTTAAACATAGATGAGAAGATATTTTAGCTTTAAAATTTTGTGTCCTTTTAATTATTCAGCATTATATCAAGCATTTCTCCTTCCCATTTAAAAACTACCTGATAATATTAGATTAAGCTAATATTTTCAGGTTAAAAAACATATGATTGCTAAATGGAACAATCTATTCTAGTTTAGGATTATCTGTTTTAAAGTGAATCTGTTCTAAATCTAATCTAGAATAGATTTTTCTATTTAGGATCATAAGTTTTCTTAACCAGTCTCCCATGGTAGGGCCTTACTTCTTTCCTTCCTTCCTTCCTTTCCCTTTCTTGTCTTTCTTGTTATAAGTAAGTCTTCCATGAATAACTGTGGAAATAAATCATTACCTCTATTTCTGATTTTGAATTTTTTTAATATATACCTAGAAAGGCTGAAACTTCAGGTCAACGTATATGAGAAGGCTGACCAAATTACTTTCCAAATTGCATTAATTTATAATCCCACAAGTATATGAGAGATTACTTAGTTTTATAGCATTTCCTAGATCAGAAGCAACAGTGTCTCTAGAGAAATATTTATATAGAATATAATGGTATATGTCAGAGTTTAAAATTTGAGATCAGAGTTTTAGAAACAAAATTCCTAAGTAACTGGTTATTAGCAGCTAGCTTGGGGGAAGTTAAATGCCAGTGCCCACCATTCTGTTTTTATCACATGGCTAAAGAGGCCATCGTTTCCCCTCACCAGTATACTGGCTCCAAATTGGTAAGTATTTATTGACTTCAAGTCAGAAGTTCATTTTCAGAAGACGGAATTTTCCAAAGCTATCTTCATATTATTATCTAGCTTTTCTCTGCTGGGTCAGGGGCCAGTTAAGTTCATCTGCAGAATTAGCCAGATCAAGCCAAAGGCATTAAATGCTACAACTCATAATTCATAAAACAGACATTAATCTGATTAGTGGTATCTACAAATTATTCTATCTTTGGTGTCTTTCAGTAATGGGCTTATTGCAGATGAAGAAGGAGAATTCCTTGAGGCATAGAAATGCTTAATAAACCATTGGGGAAGTGTATAATGATTGCCAAATGAAAGCTAGCAAAACGATTCAGGCTCAGTTTTGCATAAAATGGGGAGATGGAGACCAGTGCAGGGGAGACAGGTAGAAAATAATCAGCCTCCGGTATTTCTGCTACCTGGGAAAGCTGAGAGGCTTTTGTATTAAAAAAGAAAAAAGTAGGAGACATTTGTGTAATGGTTTGGATTTAGAATGCCCCCCCCCCCAGCCCTCAAAGAAACAAGAGAGCAATTTTAGAAGCAGGGCTTGGGTGCTAAGGAGGGGTCCCTGGAGGTGTGGCCCTGGGGATTATATATCCTTCCTCCTCCTCCTCCTGCTCACTCCCTGCTTCCAGCCTCCATGATGTGAGAGCGAGCTCTGTGTTCGTTCTCTCTCTCTCTCTCTCTCTCTTTCTCTCTCTCCCCCCCACCTCGACTCTGGCCTCATATGGACTGAATCCAGAATCCCTTAAGAACTGTAAGTAAATTTTCCTTCTTGTAAGTGGTATAATCAGTTGTTTTGGATTTTAGTACTGAGAATGTTGACTAAGACAACTTGCATCAGGTCACCTGAAGGTTGATCACTGGAGGACTCAACTGAAGAGGGTAAAAAGACCAGAACCAGGAAAATGAAATGTGGTGGTGATGGGGGGAAGGAGCAAGTTGGCAAAGGAGGCTGATTTTAATTCTATTGTTTTTATTTTATTTGAAATTCTATCAGACTGCCTTCTGAAAAGATAAGATAGCTCACAAATTAAAAGTCTGATTATTACAAGACATGTTTTATTTATTTATTTATTTTACCCAAGGTGCAAACCTTGAATTTTTAAGCCATATGAGATCTTCTCTCTCTGATAAAGGAAGATTCCTACCCTGAGAGGAACATCTCCAACCCTACCTAGATCAGCCCATAGCCAATGACTGATAAGTGAATAACAAAGGCCAGCTCCTCTGCCTCACAAGGGGACACGTCTGCCATGCTGTGATAATCCAGAGCCCAGCAATATCAACCTCACATCCAAAACACCGGGATCAGTCTTGACCTGAGACCACAACCCTGCTTCACTCTACTTTCTTATCTCTTTTCCTTCTATCCGCAGATCTTTCTCCAGGAGTACTCCATCCATAAATTGTATGCCAAAATTCCTGCCTCAGGCTCTGCTTCTAGATCTAAGTCAGGAGAGATTACATTGATATTTGTATACCTTTCGGTCTCACAGAATAGATTGTACATTGCTTAAAAGTGAAGCCTATCTCTTCCAAACCTTGCAAACACTTCTGGATGCTAATATATTTCTTCTAACATTTTAGGTCCTCAGGTATTATCCCGAAGTGACCATCAACACTGCAGAAATATATGAATAGTCAAACTTAAAAGGACCAAATATTATTATTATTATTTTTTTTTTTTTTTTGCGGTACTAGGGATTGAACTCAGGGGCATTCTACCTCCGAGCTACACTCCCAGCCCTATTTTTTATTCTTTATTTTGAAACAGGGTCTCATTAAGTTGCAGAGGACCTCAATAGGTAGCTGAGGCTAGCCGCGAACCCGGATCCTCCAGTCTCAGCCTCCCAAATGCTGGGATTACAAGCGTGCGCCACCACGCCCGTCTTCCAAATATTATTAATATTAAATTCAAATATATTATGGTGTAAATTTGGATTAGTGAGAATCCTCAATTACATAGCCACAGGCCAAAATGCCTTTATCCCCCCCAACTACAAAATTTTGACACATTTCCTTATTCTTTCAGACTACTACCATATCTCTTCAGTTCTCTAATTCTTTATTCAACAGTTTTTAAATAGTTATTAATGTTGATGAAAGTAAAAGAAGACTATTTGAGCTAGCTTAAGCAACAAAGAAAAAATTTTGGAAGTATATCAAGGTGTCTTGTAGAATTCAAAGGAGCGTTGGATAATGCATTATGAAACAGAACAAAAACCAGGGTAGCTTTGGCAACTTCAGAAGCAGAAGTTTATATTCATTCTCTTTAGAGAGCCACCGTTAATGTGATTATTCATCCTCAGTTTCAAATTCTTTTGTTTTTTGGTTAAAAATCCCAAGTTCATAGGATCAAATATACAGTTGGTCAACTCTCAAAATAATCATTTCTGACACGAAGACATACATAGTTGTTAGGAATCCATCCCAAAAAGAAAGGAAAATTAAGAGCAGACAGTTCCCCTGTCAGTATACACAAAGGATAAGACAGCATGCTAGACAATAGGTGATTCTGGGATTTTAAAAGCACCAATGGGGCTCAAAATCAAGTAGAAAAGATGAAATGCATGTTGTCTCCATCTGTCTTGGATTGCTATAACAAAACACCTGAGGCAGGGTAATTATGCAGAAAAGAGGTTTATTTAGCTTACTCTTCTGAAGGTCCGAGAACATGGCGCTAGCGTCTGCTTTGGCTCTGATGAGGGCCTTCTGCCACCATACAGTATGGCAGATGGCCTTATGGTCAGAGTATACAGGAGAGAGAAAGGTCACATAGTAAGACAGGAAGAAAGAGTGACTCAGGGGCCAAATTCACTATATAACAGTCAGCTTTTGTGGTAACTAAACAGAATTCCAGGAGAACTACATTAATCAGCCTGAGAACAACACCTCTCATGACCCAATGACTTTCCACTAGACACCACTTCTTGAAGTTTGAACCATCTTTCACTCTTGCCATAGTGAGGACCAAGCTCCCAACACGTGAACATTTGGGTATCAGACCACATCCAAATCATAAAACATGGCCAACTAGTTATTATCCACTAACATGAATGAAAATTGACAAATACTAAGAACATAAAAGCAAACGTTTTAGGAGATCAAAAGAAAAAATATTTGACAGGCATGAGCAACATAAAAGCTGGGGTGAGGAAATGGGATTTTCGGAGTCAGGACAGTACAGGGTGGATAGAAAATGTGTAGTTGTTTGGAAGTGGGCTGCCTCATTTGAAGCTTGGAAAACATTTTGTATGGTGACTAGATAACTGGAACTTGGACATATGATGATGAGGAGAAATTATTTACTAGATAATGGAGCTATGGAAATTCTCTGAGCAAAGCAATAAGGTGATCAAAATTGTGCTTTTAGAAGATCAATCTGTTTATACTCACATTCCTCAAAAACTCCTGTTGGGGGAATGAAGTCACAGTTTTCTGCACTTTCTGGATTTATATTGTGGAAGTCACCAACATGAATAATGTCACCATCTTTAGGGACCCATGTGTAGAAAGGTGTTGCATAGCCGAGGCTTCTTAGGCTGTGCATTACCCTGTAGTGTGAAGAATTAGGGCAGTTGTTCCAGAAATCTCTTTTTTAATTATTTTATTTTGTTTTGCTTTAATGTGCTTTTATTGGTGCAGTATCACCTCACATCATACTGTAAATCATGTTGGCATTGACATACATTCACACAGCACTTAGTGCCCCTCCTCCCCCACCTCCCTGTCTCCTCCCTTCCCAGACAGAGAGCTGAGACTGATTATTAGGATTTTCACATATGTGCACACAGTCTTGATTAGAAGGTTCACATAGGCTTTTACAGATTCTGCTTGTGTAATGCAATGTTATCCATTCTGGCCAAGAGAATATAGGTGAATGTAACTTACGTAGGTCATTTCCAGTCTTGCCCATAGAATGACCTGCAAGATCTTTCTCACCCATTTTTTTCTTACTTATTAGGTGAATACAGAAAATCCAACTAAGAGTTTTGAGGAAGGCCCACAGGGATGGCAGAGCCACTAGAGGGTAGAAATCTGAGTGAGGTTACAACAATTTTCCTTTGTTGAGCCACTGAAATTTTTAGGTTGTTTCAGTAATAACTGTCCTAATATACTAGCCTTTGATGAACAACTTAACAACATGGATTCCAATTCTAGCTCTTTCTGTGATTAATGACATGAGCCTGAAGAAGACAAGTGAAACTGAATATTGAGCTTAGGTCTGGACTCTTGAGTGAGAATCAGACATGAAGGCATGCTAGCAGGTGCAGGAGGGAACTCTAAGCTGCCTCCTCTGGTGGATTGTTATAGCAGTCAGGGAAGGATAATGATCTTTACTATAGTACATCTTTCTCCCAAGAACCCTAGAATCTTGAGAAAGATGACATGGTCTCTAGACCATCAGATTTCTCTAGGCCAAGTAGACCTTATCTGCATGCTAATTTATGCACATTCAATTCAGTGTCTTAATCTATTTTGTGTTGCTATCACCAAATACTTGAGGATAGGTACTTGGTAAAGAAAAGAGATTCATTTAGCTCGCAGGTTTGGAGGCTGAAAGTAAGATTGGGTGTATATATCTAGTTAAGGCTTCGTGCTACATCACAACATGATAGAAGGCATTACACAGAGGAAGCATGTGTAAGAATGAGACAAGGGAGGAAGCAAGAGGGAAAGCCAAGAAAGCCAAATAACCCATTCTCACAGTGACCAATCCTATGAGACTGAACCCACTCTCCTTGTGAGAAGGTCATTAATTCCTTTGAAGGATGGTGTTCCTGTGACTTAATCACCTTTCCCAAAGGCCCCACTACTTCAATGCCATTATACTTGGGAAATAAGCCTCAATATGAATTTCGGTGGGGATCGATCACATTTAAACCTTATAATTTAGAAAAACACACTGAGCCTGTCTGCATCATGCTTTCTGTAACTGTATACACAGGCACACACCCCGGCATCACTTTCTCAGAGCCCCAGTTAAATCTTTCTGAAACCCCAGGGAAGATATTCTCAATGTATACTTACCTTGAAATTAATTTTTGAGACTCTAGCTGTATAATAAAGGAGGTATCAGTCCCTAGAGACATTCTTGTCTATATCAGTGTGTACCGAATCTAATTAATACACAGGAGAGCCTTTCTTCTTTAGGAAAATATCAACCCATTAGTGCAGATAAAAATAGTGATCTAGGTTCATTGTGTGTATAAATTCTAGTCACATAAATTCAAGTCGCCATGGAAGTACTTAACCTTTCGTGGCCAAAATTTTTACAAGGAACATTATCAGGATTGTGTTTCTCTCTATCTAAATTCTGTAAGTGTAGATTTGGGTAGAAAAGACATTGAGAATAGGACACAATCTTAGGGAAGCAATGAAGTCATGTCTCATGAGGGTAAAAAATATGATCTTTTCATACTAATTAACCTGCCTTTCAAATTATCCCATCTCCAAGTAAGAGTCAAATGAATGTTTTGTGTCCTGTAATATGAGGATTGGCAGCAAGGCAAACTTTTTGGCCTACAGAGCATTCTGTTTGGTGTTTAGAGGTCATTAGGGAGCATGCATTAAATAGAAAATGGAATGTATGATGATGCACATGTTTCCAGAGGTGAAAGAAAACAACCAGTTGGAAAAAAATATGCGCACTAACCTGTTAACCTACCCTGGGTATCGTGCATCTTTTCTGGAAAGTAATAGAGCAATATGGATAGTAAGGGACATCAAATTTCTCACACCTCGAACATAGCAATGCACAGTGTCAAAATTTATCCTGAAGAAATGATCCAGCAGCAAAAAGTTTTGTATAGAACATCATAAATTTTAACTAGTTCATTTACTTTATTGTTTTTACAGTGTCTGATCCATGTCAGGCACTGTGCTAGGTGCTAGAGTTCAACAGAGAACAAGAAAACTGATGATCATGGCTCTTGTTCTGGAACCATGACAATGACAGAGAATCAGAAACTCTTCTCCTACAAAGAAACTTAAAATGCCACATGAAATGAAATTTTAAAGGTACTATGTAAAAAAATGGTGAGTCTGGCAGAAAGGTCAGAGAACTCAGTGAAGGTGAGCAAAACGGTGATGCTGCGGGCATTTCTGGGGGTTTGTTCCATGCCAGTTGATTAGCTTATATTGTTTTTAACATCATAAGCATGAGGAGGTGACAAATAGCCCATGACTTTGAGAATTAGGGCATCCAATCAGCCCAGAACTCATGAAACCTCAAAGGATGCATGGAATAAAACCTAGTTCTAAATATATGCTCCAAAGAAGTAGAAAGGAGCTGTCAGTTTCTGTACTTGCTTGATTGACAGTGGTGGAGAAAAAGTTTCCTTTGAGAATCCATGACCCAAGGTGAAGCCTTATAAGAGACTGAATTCACACATGTAGGGACTGACAAGACATATTAGAGACTTTTACTTTAAAATGGACAAAGATAGTATTGTTCCCAGGCATTTGGTAGAGAAAATTATGAATATTCTCACAATAACTTGGAATGCCTGAAGTTCCTAAATAATTTCTATAAGTAGGACTGGAGATATAGCTCAGAGGTAGAATGCTTACTTAGCATGCATGTGACCCAGGTTCAACTCTCCTCCAGCACTGCAGAAACAAAATAAAACAAAGCAAAGTAATTCTTGTAAATAGAGGTTCTAGAATATGAACTAATAATGATAATAGATTTTATACAAAAAGACATATAATACCATGAACAAAAGACAATGAAAAGAAATTCAAAGAAAAAAAGCAGAATCAGACCCATAAAAATTTAATTATCTGATATGGAACACAAAATAAGTGTGCTTAAACCATATAAGAACTAAAAGAGCAAATAAAAAATCATCAGTAACTAGAAATTATTTTTAATGACCAAAATCATTGGGAAAAAGAACTACACTGAACTTCTAGAAATACTTATATGTCAACTAAAATGGAATGGTTAAACATCAGATTATATAAAGCTGGAAAGAAAGTCAATTTCAAAGAGGTATGAAGAATTATATGGACAAGAATAGAAAGATGAAGAGACATGTTATGCAGAAATTAATAAATGAAAAAGGTAGAAGGAATAAGTTTAACATACATCCATTAAGGCTTCTAGGACAAGATTAAAGAGAGAATAAATATGCAATATTTGAAGGAATAATGGCCAAAATTTTTGTGGAATTATTTAAAGGCATAAATTTTTAGATTTAGGAAACACAATGTACCCAAATCAGAACAATTAAAATGATGTCCACATATAAGCACACTGCCTTGGAGGTTTTTATAATTTCATTATAAAGAAATTATGTTGGTCAATAGTCTTACTACTATAGTCCAAAATGATTTGCTATACAACTTAAAGGAAGGAAGGTTTACTTGCTCACACTTTTTGTAGATTTAGAGGTTCATTCCATGTTGGTTAGGCTGCGTATGTGGAGGTCAGAACATGGTGGTGGGAAGCAGAGAGACGGAGAGCTCAAGGCTATGCTCTCATATCTTGGAGGCCAGAAGCAGACAGAAAAAGCAAGGATAGGAAGAATCATATAATCCCCAAGACCACAAACCAGGAACTCCTCCTTAGCAACCAAACCCTGCTTCTAATGTTGCTACTTTGTTTCATATGAGGCATTCTAAATCCAAACATTACATTCTACCCCTGACCTCCTAGACCTTATGGCCACTTCACAATGCAAAATAGATTTAGTTCATCTCCAAGAATTCCATCATCTTAACAGTTTTATCATGGTTAAGAAGTCTAAAGTCTCCTCTGAGACTAAAGGTAAACTCTTGGCTGTGAACCCCTGCAAAAACAAAAAGCAAGTTACAGACATCCAGTGTACAATGACACAGAGTAAACATTTACATTCCAAAAGGGAGAGAGAGAGCCATAGAAGGCAGAAATGGACCAAAACAGGATCAAAATCCAGCAGAGAAAGCATTTGGTCCTGCAGCTTTACTTCTGGCATCTGTGGCACATGGTGGTGAGATATGATCTCCAATGGGCCTTAGCAGCCCTGCCTCTATAGCCTGGCTGATTGCAATGGGTAGAATACTTGCTCTTCTCGCCTGTCTCCATGGCTTGTGGATTGCAGCCATTCATTACAGCTGTTCCATGTTTCTAGCATGGTGTTTTCCTTGTAACCTTGGCTTCACCCTCACAGCTTCACAAGCTGCCCCATTTGGGCCTGCTTGCAGAGATTCTGACCTGGCCACACATTTTCTGGCTTCCCAGGCCTTCCTTTGAAATCCAGGGAAAGCCTTCATATCCCCATTTTTCCAGCAAAGCCAACACTATGTAAGCATCAAGCTAGACCTCCAGCAGGAAAGTTAGTCATGTCCTCTTTAATCACTGCTGCTAGGCCCTTTTCCATCACACTTCCTGGGCCCACCTCTATTGGACTTCTGCTGGGCACAGCTCCATCTGGATTACTGCTGGCCCTGCTTCCATCAGACTATTGCTTCTTCCTTCCTTTCATCCATTTTATTTTCTTCCACAATGTCATCCCTCTAGGCTCCAATTTTATGCATGCTCTTCTGGTCAAAGTGCAAATCTATAGTCTCTCTGTTTTATTTTCCACTCTTGAAAATTGGTGTACAATTTGCTGAATGTGAACATCAATATCCACAATGCAGTTTGAATACTTTGTTGTTTTGATATTTACTCCACTAGCTTAATCAGTCCATCATCTTTAAATTCAGCCTCACACAAAATTTCAAGACATGTACAAAATGTCCATAAGTTCCTTACCAGAATGTAACATATGTGGTCTCTATTCCATTTTCCTATGAAATCCTCTTTGCTCCCTGAAATCTGAGCAGTCTCTACCATCCATCTTTTCTAGCCACATTCTGGCCCTTCCAACTTCCCCTCACAATCTGGTTCCAAAGACTCACAAAATACATGTCCAGGCTTAGATTCAGCAAGGACTCCACTTCTCTGATTTCAATTTCTGTCTTGGCCAACATTCTAACTGCCAAAATCCAACATGATTGACCACACAACTTAGAAGAAAGAAGATTCGTTTGCACAGTCAGTTTTTGTGGACTTAGAGATTCATTTCATGTCAGGTCAAGTGTGCAGAACTCAGGGTGTGGCTGGGAAATAGAGAGAGGGAGTGCTCAAGGCTGTGCTATCACATCTCAGAAGCCAGAAGCAGAGAAAGAGCAACAGGAGAAAGAACCTTATAATCTCTAAGACCACATCCCCAGGGTCCCCTCCAAAGCAACCAAACTCTGCTTCCAAAATTGCTACCTTGTTTCTGTGAGGGTTAGGGGGACAATCTAAATCCAAACCATTACAGAAACATAAAAGTAATCAGAGTAAAAGAAACGACCATTAGATTAAACTAGTTTCAAATTACTGAGAAAAAATGAGTAAAAATCTATAATACTGTATTTTCAGAAATGAGATGAAAATCAAGACATTAAAAAAAAGTTTACTAGTAACAGAATGTGACAAAAGTAACTTTTACTATATATGTTTGAGAAAGAAGGAAATGATCCCTAAAAAGATATCTAAAATATAAATAATGTTGACTAGAGTAGAAAGTAAGCATTTAGATAAATTAAAAATATTAATAAATTAAATAGTATTAATGTCAGATATTGACAATATTTGCCATAAATTAAACAAGATGTAGCATATATATCATAATCAAATTAGCATAATAATAGGTACATGTGACAGATGATTGAAATTAAGGTATGCTAAGGCCCCTTTGTTGTTAAAGAGTGAAGTGACTATGCAAACTTTACATGAACTTTTCATAGTTGATAAGACAAAGAATCAACATACAATTCAACAAGCATAGGAAAGGAAGACAAAAGACAAAAATTTGTATAATATTAGGGCAATAACACAAAATAAGGTGGCAGAAACAACAACAAAATAAGACTAATTAAAATAAATGAGAACACAGAGGTTAGCAAAGATGACCAAAAAATAGAAAAGTCCATTGCATGCTCACAGTAGAACCACATCAAAGATAAGGAAGGTTGAAAGCCAGACGATACAAAGAGAGTAATAGGCAGATATTACTCAATGTTATGAGGTCTATTACTAACAGACAAGATAGACTTCAAGGCAAAAAGTATTAGTACAGACACAACTAACTGTATAATAATGAAAATGTCAATTACATAAGAGACAATACAAGCTAATAACATAGTCTCATGATATATGAAGCAAAAATTGCCAGAACTCTAAAGAGAAGTAAAGGATTTTAATGTTCTCTCTTGGTAATTAATATTTCAAGAAGACAAAAATTGGAAAGAATGGTAAGTATTTGAACTATACATTTAAGAAACTTGACATAATGAGCACATGGAATACATATTCAGCAATCACAGAATAGAGTGATGGTTTAAAAACATAGGAAATATTTATGAAAATTGACAACAAATTCCAAAAATTGGATGACATATAGACACTATATTCTAAATAAGATAAAGTGTATGTATATAATAACAGTACTATCAAGAAACAAAAGGAAAGCAATGTGTATTAAATTTTTTTTTTTTTTTTTTTTTGCGGTACTAGGGATTGAACTCAGGGGCATTCTACCTCCAAGCTATACCCCCATCCCTATTTTTTTTAATTCTTTATTTTGAAACCGGGTCTCACTAAGTTGTGGAGTGCCTCACTAGGTAGCTGAGACTGGCCTTGAACCCAGATCCTCTGGTCTCAGCCTCCCAAATGCTGGGATTACAAGCGTGCGCCACCACGCCCGGCTTGAAAACAGCAATCATTATAGAAATAGAAACACGAATCTGGGGTTCAGGGAAGACTTCTAGGAAGTATTTATTAGAAAAGAAAAAGGCTAATGGTTGATGTGATAAATATCTAATTAAGAAATTAGCAAAAGAACAACAAAGTAAATTCGCCAAAGTAAAAAATATAAATAATAATCTTATAAACTAGAAAATAAATACAATTACCAAAGTTAACAATCATTGTTTAACCAAAGACTAATAAAGTCAATGCATGTCTAATAAGACTGATCAAGTTGAAAACAAAGAGATACATATTAGAAATGGAAAAGGAAGCACAACTGTAGGTAAAGCAATGATTTTAAAAGGTGATGAATATACTGTAAACAATTATGCCAATAAAAATAAATGGAATGAGCCGGGCGTGGTGGCGCACGCTTGTAATCCCAGCATTCGGGAGGCTGAGACCGGAGGATCCGGGTTCGCGGCCAGCCTCAGCTACCTAGTGAGGCACTCTGTAACTTAGTGAGACTCGGTTTCAAAATAAAGAATAAAAAATAGGGCTGGGGGTATAGCTCGGAGGTAGAATGCCCCTGAGTTCAATCCCCAGTACCGC
>PVLC010003123.1:12456-69917 GCA_004027655.1 Graphiurus murinus
GTACTGGGGATTGAACTCAGGGGCATTCTACCTCCGAGCTATACCCCCAGCCCCATTTTTTATTCTTTATTTTGAAACCGAGTCTCACTAAGTTGCGGAGTGCCTCACTAGGTAGCTGAGGCTGGCCGCGAACCTGGATCCTCCGGTCTCAGCCTCCCGAATGCTGGGATTACAAGCGTGCGCCACCACGCCCGGCTTTAAGTTTTTATATGATAAAATGTTAATCTTCTGGTCTTTTTATTTTGACATTTTGAATGGGCTTCATATTAACATGGCTCAACATTCAAAGAACAAAAACATACCTTGGGAAATTTTTTTTCATTCTGCTCTCTGGGAAACAGTTCATGTTATCAACTTCTTGTGCATCATTAGAATACACACATGTTGGGAGACTGGGACAGGAGGATCACAGGTTCGTGGCCAGCCTCAGCTACTTAGTGAGGCCCTCTACAACTTAGTGAGATTCTATTTCAAAATTAAGAATGAAAAATAGGGCTGGAGGTGTAGCTTGGAGGTAGAATGCCCCCGGTTCAATCCCCAGTACTGCAAAACAAACAAACAACAAAAACCCGAAAACAAAAACACGGTTGATGCCAGGCAAGATGGTGCATGCTTGTAATCCTAGAACTTGGGAGGTTGAGACAGGAGGATCACAGGTTCGAGGATACCCTCAGCAAGTAGTGAGACTCATCAACCTAGCAAGACCCTATTTCAAAATAAAAAATAAAAAGGGCTGGGGGTGTAGCTCAGAGATAGAATGCCCCTGGGTTCAATCACCAGTACCACTAAATCAAAACAAAAAAACCCCACATAGTTGATAAACTACAGGAACATTATTCTTCATCCAGCTTTTATTACTTAACAACAGGTCTTGGAGATTGTTCCATAAAGAGCATTCTGATTCTTTTTTATATTCTGTTGAATAGGCAAACAGTAATTGCTCATTTATCTCATCTCTACTGGTAGTCATTTAGGTTATTTCCAGCTACAAAAATTATTGCAGTAAAAAGCCTTATCCATCCCTCATCTCACCCGGGCGTGAGTGTCTGTCGGATAAGTTTCTAGAGGTGCTGAGTCAAAGCCCAGTGTTTATACATGTGGTAAGGATTGCCACACTGCCTCTGAGGAGCGGTCTGCGGACACCTCAACCAGCATGGCAGGAGGGGCTGTTTTCCTCCAGCTGCTAGAAACAGCGTGTTATCAAATGCTTGCTTTTATCTTTGAGAATCTGGTAAGTGAAGAATAATATATTTTGTAGTTATAGTTTCCATTTACTTTGTTGAGAATTATTGAGCATCTTTTCACATCTTTATGGGTCTATTTGAATTTTCTTTTCCCATGAAATTTGTTTTCATATCCTTTGCCCTTTTCTTTCTTTCTTTCTTTCTTTTTTTTTTTTTTTTGTGGTACTAGAGATTGAACCCAGGGGCATTCTACCTACAAGCTCTCCAAGCTACACCCCCAGTCCCATTTTTTATTCTTTATTTTGAAGCAGGGTCTTATTAAGTTGCAGAGGGCCTCACTAAGTAGCTGAGGCTGGCCACGAATCTGGATCCTCTAGTCTCAGCCTCCCAATACTGGGATTACAAGCGTGTGCCACCATGCCCGGCACATAGCCTTTGCCCTTTTCTCCCCCAATTTGAGTAATTTGTGGTTTTTTTTGTTTTTTGTTTTTGGTACTGGGAATTGAACCCAGGGACATTCTACCTTTGAGCTACATTTCCAGTCCTATTTTATTTTTTATCTTGAAACAAGATCTCACTAAATTGCAGAGGGCCTCGCTAAGTTGCTGAGGCTGGCCATGAATGTGTTCCTCCTGTCTCAGCCTTCCAAGTACTGGGGTTATAAGTGTGTGCCAACATGCCTGGCTTTCAGGTTTTCTATAATACTTAGAAAGGTCTTCCCCACTCTGAGGTGCGTTGTTTTGTTTTTGCTTTTGTTTTTTGTCATTGTTTTTGTTTTGGGGATTGAACTCAGGGGCATTCCACCTCTGAGCTACACTTTTTTTTTTTTGCGGCACTGGGGATTGAACTCAGGGGCATTCTACCTCCGAGCTATACCCCCAACCCTATTTTTTTATTCTTTATTTTGAAACCGGGTCTCACTAAGTTGCAGAGTGCCTCTCTAGGTAGCTGAGGCTGGCTGTGAACCCGATCCTCTGGTCTCAGCCTCCCAAATGCTGGAATTACAAGCGTGCGCCACCATGCCCAGCTGGATGTCCTGTTTCTTTCTTTTCTTTTCGCGGCACTGAGGATTGAACTCAGGGGCATTCTACCTCCGAGCTATACCCCCAGCCCTATTTTTTTAGTCTTTATTTTGAAACAGGGTCTCACTAAGTTGCGGAGGGCCTCACTAGGTAGCTGAGGCTGGCCTCGAACCCGGATCCTCTGGTCTCAGCCTCCCAAATGCTGGGATTACAAGCACGTGCCATCACGCCCGGCTGGATGTCCTGTTTCTAATGCCCAGAATCTGTGACTATGTTGTGCTGTGTGGCAAAGGGGAATTAGAGCTGTGGGTGGGATTAAAATCGCTAATCAGCTGATCTAAAATATGGAGATTATCCTGGGTTACCTGGGTAGAGCCAAGGGAATCACCTGGGTGCTCAACAGTATAAAAGCAAGCCACAGAATGGTCAGGGCCAGGGTGATATAACCCGGGAGGGACTGGACAGGCCCCTTCTGGCTTGAAGATGGAAGGGGCCACAAGCCCAAAATGTAGGCAGCCTCTAAAAGCCAGCGAAGGCTCCTGTAGAGACTCCAGAAGGAAGGTTTGCCCAGCACACTCAAGATTTTAGTTCAGCGAGACCCCTTTGGAGTCCTGATTTATAGAACTGCTAGATGATAAACTTGTGTTGTTTTTAAAGTTTGTGCTAACTTATTACAGTAGTCATGAGAAACTAATACAAATGACAATAGAAGATGCCCAGAGAGGGGCAGTGCCCTGCCTGAGGCCACACGGCTTCTGGAAGCAGGAGCTCATGGTCCAGACAATGCAGCTTTTATTTATTTATTTATTTATTTTGGGGTGTGTGTGTGTGTGTGTGTGTGTGTGTGTGTGTGTGTGTGTGTATGTTAGTTACTGGGTACAGAACCCAGGGGCATTCTACCTCCGCGCTATACCCTCAGCCCTATTTTTTATTCTTTACTTTGAAACGGGGTCTCACTAAGTCGTGGAGAGCCTCACTAAGCAGCTAAGGCTGGCAGTGAACCTGTGATCCTCCAGTCTCAGCCTCCCAAATAGTACTGGGATTGGATTACAAGTGTGGGTCACCACTCTGGGCCTTTTTTTTGCTTGTTTTTTTTTTTCCCCTCCTATCTTACGGACCGACCCCAGGTATCAGGAAAGTTTCAGGTTGTCCTGGTGAGATTCAGTTATCTGGACCGCCCAAAGATGCGCGCTTTCTTTCTCCGAATCACTGCGCCCTTCCCCCAGTGGCAGATGCGGTCCAGATGTGGAGGGACGGCGCTGGCTGGGGGCTGTGCAACAGGGTCCCGGTGCGGGGAAGGTGTGGGGAGCCGGCGGTCGGCAGCCCCAGCGCCCCGGGCCGTCGGGGAGGAGTCCGGGCGGAGCCTGGGCGGGCGGCCCGCGGGGGCTCGCGGGGGAGTGGTGGTGGGTCAGGTTACTTCCCTTTAAAAGGACGGGGAGGAAGCGCCGGGTCGTGGCGGGGCTGTGGCCCGGTGCCGGGAGGAGCGCGGAGCGGTCGGCGCGCGCCCAAGGCCAGTGGATGCGGGACGGGACGGGCCGGGGCGCCGGGGCCGGGCGCGGGCTGCGGGCGGTTGGCGGGAGCCAGGATCCCCGACGGCGCGCGCGGAGCTGGCCAGCTGCCCCCGGCGTCCTTTCTGCGATGGGTAAACTGAGGGCCAGAGGACGCCTCGGCGTCTTTTAGGCAAGCTCCCGCGGCTTCTCGGCGGCTCCGGGGGACCCCGAGGTCTCCGGGGCGGGGGCGGCCGGGTCTCGGTGGGAACCGGGCAAGAACGGCCGCCAGGTGCGCGCCGGCCAGGCTGCGCCGAGGGACCCCCGCCCCGGCTGGGGGGTCCCCACCCTGGGGGGCCGGGGCCAGCCTTCCCCGCCCCGCCTGGGTCGGAAGCCCTCCGCCCAGCCCTCGGCCGAGAGGAAGGGGACTCGGTACTAAAGGCCCGATTTACACCGAGGTCGCCGCGGCCACACGCCAGGCAGTGCGCGCGGAACTGAGCTTTAGGGATTTCCGCGCCTTCTGGAGCACCCTGGGGAGGGGCCCTGGGGAGGTTCCCACTGTGCCGGCGCTTGTTCCGGGAAGGGGTCCCTCCAAACCGGACTAGCGGGGTTCCTAGCAGTGCTCCAATACCCCTACCTCCCCAGCTGTGGAGGACACATACTAAGCCTACGGGTGGGGTGGGGTGGGGTGGTCAGGACTGACCCTCCTCTGTGGCTGATGGTGGCTTAATCCCTGAGTTGCTGAGTCCCTGGACCTCCCTGAGCTCCAGTTGATTCCCCCCAGGACCTGGTGGCCCCTCCTCCTCTGTTTTGAGGGAAGGAGGAAGATATGTGGGTGGTGTCCAGGAGGAGGTGTGGATGGACCCACCTCCTACGGAATGGAGGTGCTGGGGCTGGGAGGGACAGCTGACTCCCCCTCTCTGCCCAGGAGCTGATGTCCTAGGCCCGGCCTGGCATTGTTGTTCTTTCTGGCCACCTCCTAACAGAGCCCTGGAGTCTGTTTCAAGCAGGCAACTTGGGGAGCGGCTCCCATTTCCTAGACTGGACTGTTTGGGGCAGCTGCCAGCTCTCCCCAGAGCCCTCCAGGCGTAGGGCACCAGCTCCTCATCAGCTTACAAGCTTGAAGCCCCTTTGCCTGGAAGATGGGGGTCTCATGTGGGAAGGGGAGCCAGACCCAGGTCAGGGCTTGCGGCTCTAGTGTAAGCATGGGAGGCTCTTGCAGGGGGCTCTTGTAGAGTCCCAGAGGGACGCCACGGACAGCACGCCAGGTGCTTACACCAGGCCCAGAGTGCTTCACCCACACTGCCCAGCAGCCGTCTACCCCCAGCCTGGGCCTGATCCATGGGCATCCGTCACCAGGGCCCTACAGGGCCTGAGCTACACCTGTCTGGTAGCAGCCGCCAGCTATCCCTGCCAACAAGAAGTTCCCCTTCCCACAACTACCCCCAGCTCGTGGTGGTGGCCTGGGTACAAGAATGTTGTGTCTCAGCTGGGTGTGGTGGTGCACTCTTGTAACTCCAGTACTTGGGAGGCTGAGACAGGAGGATCACAGGTTCGCAGCCAGCCTCAACAACTTAGTGAGGCCCTGTTTCAAAATAAAAAATAAAATAGGGCTATGGGTGTATGTAGCTCAGAGGTAGAATGTCCCTGGGTTCAATCCCCAGTAACACATACACACACACACACCAAAAAAAAAAAAAAAAAAGAAGAAGAAGAAGAATAAAAGAATGTCTGTTTCCTGCCAAGGGCTTTAACTCACAAACAATGCATGGGCTATACCTAGGACTCTGTTGGGACATGTGTCATTAGGTCTCTGGAATCTGCTGCTAACTAGCTGTGTGGCCTTGGACAAGTCACTTAACCTCTCTGTGCCTCCGTTTCCTCATCTGCCAAATGGGGGTGACTATTCTGGTGTCTCACACCAATGAGAGCTGCCCGGCAGGATCTGCAGCCCAGCACGGCCACTCTGTGGTTCACAAGGCCCCTCTGCTCCCTGCCTCCCCAGCGCCCTGCACTGGGCTACAGAGGTGGCTTCCCATGGGCCCTACGTGGTTCTCACAGAATGGACACCCTCCAAGGCTCTGGGAGGAAGCACCCTGGGGGCTGGCCTGGGCCCCGCCCCACGCAGCTGTAGCTGGGAGAAGGCCAGGGGCCAGAGTGTGTCCTGCGCCAGGGCTAGCCTCATCCTGGCCCCATTAGCTCCTTCAGAGCAGACAGATGGGCTTGGTTGTCCCCAGCTCCCAGCCTGCCCAGCCCGGAGTTGGCAGGCAGGGACACTGAGTAAGAGCAGGCAGGATCTACCCCAGGAGCAGGTGGTCTGGTGGAGCCTGGATCACAGCCCTCTCGCTCCCTCACCTGGCCCCTGGGTCTCTGTGTTTGAATAGAGTTCTTTACCCCATACCCGAGACTTTGCACGAGTGGCTGGGCCTGACATACTCTGTAGCATGATTGTTGTCAGCCTTAATATTTTATTTGTTCATGTAGTTTAGAGCTTTTGGTTTTTTTTTCAATGTGAACACGAGCATGGCAGAAATCTAAAGACTGTAGAGCGTCTGCCTTGGCTGAGATGCTCGGGGGTCTCGGGAAGAAGGGGTGTGGGTTTTGCTCACCTGCAGAGAGAGATCCCACGCCAGAGACAGCAGGTGCCAGCACCCCAAGTCACCCAGGTGCAGCAGCGGCCCCAAGCAGGTGCAGCTAGCCAAGGTAGTTTTAGAAGCTACCACCTAGACGAATGTTTTTTTAGACCAAGAGTCACCAGTTGAAATGTGTATCAGAAAAAAAAAAAAAAATAGAACTTAACACATCTCACTGGTTTCATGGTCTATTGCTCAGAAGGAGGCCAAGCAAAAAGGTGAATTGATTTAAAGAAAAATGTTAAGTAAATAACGTACCGGAAATCACAAAGGTGGTGGTGAGGAGCTGGAAGGTCTGAGTTTCTTTCTCATTGACGCTTTACCTCCATCCCTTGGTTTCACACTGCTGTATCTGTTCCGGGAGGATAGGCTGCCCGCCCCATGATGCTGCGTGCCGTGTGGTGTGGTGTGGTGCGGTGTGGGGGCTTGGCTTCTCCTGGTGGCTCCCTGGGGGGTGCTGGGAGGACTGCCTGGTTCAGAAGTGGGAGTTTGACAGGAGGAAGAGGAAAGGCATTCCTGGCAGAGAGGACCGGAGCAGCAAAGGCACAGAGGTACAAGAAAGCCCAGAGAATGTGGGAATATGCTAGCAGCTGGAGCAGGGTGGGAGGTGGAGAGAGAGGCCGGAGGGTCAAGTTTGTGGACGGTCCAGAGGCCCCAGCCAGGGTTGAGGTTTCATTCGGAAGTCAGTGAGGAGCTTGGGACGCAGTGTGAGTGGGTGTGTCGTCCCCTCTTCTGTGCGCTGGGAGGGCTGGGAACCGGGAGGAGCAGCATACCCGCTCTTCGCTCTTTGGGCGTGGTATGGAGGTGGCCCTCATTAGAACCCCACAGGTGGGGCTGCCAAGCCTCGGCTGGCACGGTGCCTGCGCGGGGACCTCTCGTTATGGGGCCAGCCTGGGGCTGCCTGTGGGCCACCGTGGAGGACCAGGGGCCCTTTCCAGAGGCACGAAGATCCCAGGCAGCTGGGCCCATGGTCTGTGTCCAAAGCAAACAGGAAGAGACCAGGGTGGGCCAGGCGGGGCCTCTTTCCTCTTGTTTGGAGAAAGGATTAGGTCAAGTGGATTTGTGGGTCTCTGCTGCAGGCCCACGAGGGGACATAGTACATCGGGGTACAGGGGAATGCGTGGCCCTCAGACACCAGCCTGTGGGCACTGGAAAGATGGGCCCCTGGGCAAAGTACACCCTGGTGGAGGGAGACAGGGCCATACGCAAAGTTGCCCTTGGGGACCACTGTGTCCCTGTGTGGCTGTGCCCAAGCCAGTGCCCCCAGCCCCCAGGCCTCCCACCAGTGCCCTGGGCCGCCAGCCCAGGCCCAAAAGGAGCAGGTGGCTGTCACTGCAGTGGGGAGCCCGCCCCCCGCCCCGCCCCACCACGGCCCCAGGCACTGGCCTCTCGAGGGTGGCGGACATGCCAAGGGCTTGGGGGCTCCTGGGACTCCCCCTAAAGACCCTGTGCTGGGGCCTTTGCTCCGGCATGTGTGCCTCAGTGAATCAACATATGTGCCCGTTCAGTCTGTGGGTACGCGTCTGCCCTGAGCATCAGGGCAGGAGCTGGCCGTGGATGAGGCCAGACCAGGGTCCTGCGTGTCCTTGTCCCTCCTGGCTTAGGGAGCCTCCCAGCAGGGTGGGCACAGACTAGAAAGACTTCAGGAGGAGTATCCCTGGGTTGACTCATTCATACATTCATTCACTCACTCACTCTCCCATGCCTTCACCCATTCACTCATTGATTCACTCATTCTTCCCCATTCATTCTCCCATTCATTCACTCTTCGCTGTTCTTTCATCCCATTCATTTGTTCACTCACCCATTCACTTATCATTCATTCACCCATTCACTGACTCATTCATTCACCCATTCACTGACTCATTCATTCACCCATTCATTCATTCATTCACCTAGTCCTTCACTCATTCATTCACTTATGCTTTCACTCATTCATTCACCTAGTCCTTCACTCCTTCATTCACCTACTCCTTTACCCATTCATTCACTCCTTCTGTCACTCATCGTTTGCCCACCTGTACACATGAGCATCCACTCACCAGATACGTACTGAGCACCTACTATGTGCCAGGCACCATGCCCAGTTTTGGCAACAGAAACAGGGGAGGCCTTGCTCTTCAGGGCCTGCAGCATGACTGGTGTCATGGTCACACGTCAAGTAGAAACCTGTGCTGAGTTACAAGTGGAGGGCCTTGGCCTGGTCAGGGAGGCCAAAGTGGCTGCTTTGAAGGATAAATTAGAATTAACTAGGGAAAGAGGGAAGAAGAGTCGATCTGGGCAGCAGGATCAGCACATGCAAAGGCCCTGTGGTGGGGACTGGAGTGCTGTGGCGGGGGGCACATGGGATCGAGGCTGGGGAGCTGGCTTCTGGGCTTGTGGGTCTCTTAGGAAGGGGCAGTCGGCTGCTGTGGGCAGTTTTAAGCGACGGCATAAGATGACCTGGCGTGTGTGGTGATCAGGTCTCGGGGGCCCGGGTGGATGGCGGGGAGCTCCCAAGGGTGTGGCAGGGTTCACAGAAAGGACTTGGTGAGGTAAAGAACTGGGTGGGGAGGTCAGACTGTGTTTAGGTCTGAGAGACCAGGCAGGGGATGCAGAGTGACGGAGAACATCGTTTCCTGCAGGGGCACATTTTATTGAGTCTGAGTTAAGACCTTAAATCGAAATGGAGGGAGTACAGGGCTCTGGCCAGGGAGGGGGATTGATTGTTAGGCTCTACTCTATTTCCTCCTTAAATCTGTTCAACAAGCCCAAGAGGTAAATACTGTTATTTATTTGCACCTGAGAGGTAAATACTGTTGTTTATTGATAAGTGGGGAGGTTCAGGGAGGTGGTTACCTGTTTGGGGGTCGCAGCTGGGAAGAGGCGGTCTCCCCAACTTTCTCAACCTTCTAAAACACAAAGGCAGAACAACTCATTGTTAATTGAGGAGAAAGTATTTTGCAAGAAAAGAGAGGGATGTATGTAGCTGGGCACAGTGGCGAGCACCTGTAATCCCAGAACTTGGGAGGCTGAGACAGAAGGATTGCAGGTTCAAAGCCAGCCGCAGCAACTTAGTGAGACCCTCAGCAACCTAGCAAGACCCTGTTTTCAAGCAAAAAATAAGATGGACTAAGGTGTAGTTTGGAGGTAGAATATCCCTGGGTCCAATCCCCAGTACCACCACAGAAAAAGAAGGACAGGTAGGGAAGGAAGGAAAAAAAGAGGAAAGGAAGGAAAGAGAGGGACGTTGAGGTGCTACCTACTCTGAACACGTGGGGGGCAGGGACCTCGTCACTGAGGAGCCCCTGGCATCTTTGCCCAGATCCATTCAGAAGGCGGATCCGGAGCAATTTGACAGGCATTGCCGGCTGTCTTCTCTGAGCATGCCCCACACCTCTTGCTCCTGGGAAGTCCCTCCCTGACTCTAGCCTCAATCCTCCTGCCATTGTGTCCACCATCCCTACCCTTCAGCCCTCGGCCTGGCTCCCAGCCACCCGCAGCCTTGTAACCAGACACTCTTTGCTTCCATAGGCACCCCTGAGCCACTCTGCACACGGCCCCTGGGTCTCCTCTCGGGAACCCGGGCGGAGCGTGCACCTGCCCAGGCCAGTGACCTTCGCCTGTCTGAGCCTTGGTTAATTTTTGCCCAGTCCAACGGCCTTGGGGGCTCCTCCCCTTGCTGGATATAAGTCAGGCCCGGGACTGCTCCGTTCTCTGCCTGGCCTGAGCTGCCCCGGAGCTCCCTGCCCACCTGCACCATGGCCAAGGGCTTCTACATCTCCAAGTCCCTGGGCATCCTGGGCATCCTCCTGGGTGTGGCGGCTCTGTGCACCATCATCGCCCTGTCCGTGGTGTACGCCCAGGAGAAGAACAAGAACTCTACCCCCTTGGTCTCCAGTACTGCCTCCCCCTCGGTCTCCACCAGCACCAGCAGCAGCACCAGCACCAGCACCTTGTCCTCCATCTCCACAGCCAGCACCCCCGCGACCACCACGGTGGACCAGAGCATACCCTGGAACCGGTACCGCCTGCCCAAGTCGCTGATCCCCGAGTCCTACCAGGTGACGCTGCGGCCCTACCTCACCCCCAACGATGAGGGCTTGTACTTCTTCACGGGCTCCAGCACCGTACGCTTCACCTGTCAGGAGTCCACCAACCTCATCATTATTCACAGCAAGAAGCTCAACTACACCTTGAAGGAGGGGCACAGGGTGTTCCTGCAGGGGGTGGGCGGCTCCCAGGCCCCGGCCATTAACAAAACTGAGCTGGTGGAGCGCACCGAGTACTTGGTGGTGTACCTCAATGAGAACCTGACTGCAGGCAGCCAGTATGAGATGCAGAGTACGTTCCGGGGGGAGCTGGCCGACGACCTGGCGGGCTTCTACCGCAGCGAGTACATGGACGGTGGCGTCAGAAAGTAAGTCCCATGCAGCTGGGGGCGGGGGCTCACTCCTGTAGTCTCAGGGCCGGGGAGGCTGAGACAGGAGGATCTACAAATTAGAGGCCCGCCTCAGCCACTTAGCGAGACCCTGAGCAACTTAAGCAGGATCTTGGTTCAAAAGAAAAACAAAAAATAAAAAGGGCTGGGGATATAGACCTCAGAGGTAGAATGCCTGTGGATTTGATCATCAATATCAAAAACAAACAAAAAAACAAAGGAAGTCCAGTCCTGTGACCAGTCTGCTGCCCACTGGGGGTCGGTGCTGGACACAGGCAGAGTGGGGCCTGGGGACCATAAAAGCCTTTGTGCGGGGAGGCCTTTGAACCTTCTGGAGGCCCAGGCCGGCCATCGTTCATCCAAACATATACCAACACGACAAAGGAGGATGTACCCACCCTGCTTTGAGGAGTCAGGGCTAAGGGATGGAGAGGGACTTGCCCAGAGTCCCCCGGCTAATACAGGGGTACAGCGGCCAGGGCTTGGACTGAGTCCAGGAGCCCTGATCTCCCAGAGACACCAGACCTGTCAGGACCCTGCAGCACCTGTGGGAGGGCCGGAGGGCCAAGGATTAGTCTCCATGCACCCCATTCTCTGTGCGCCCAGGAGCTCCCTGAAAGCCCCCAGCTCACTCTCTAACGCCCCTCTGGTTTGGGCAGAGTGGTGGCCACGACACAGATGCAGGCTGCAGATGCCCGGAAAGCCTTCCCGTGCTTCGATGAGCCGGCCATGAAGGCCACATTTAACATCACGATCATCCACCCCAAGGATCTTGTGGCCCTGTCTAACATGCTTCCCAAAGGTGAGCAGGTCTGTCCTGGGGCGCAGGCCCCCCAAGGTTGGGTGAGGGCAAGGTGAGGCTTGTCCCCACACTCCTGCATGGCCCACGCCCAGGTCCCAGCATTCAGTTTGACGGAGAGCCGAACTGGAACATCACGGAGTTCCACATGACGCCCAGGATGTCCACCTACCTGCTGGCCTTCATCGTCAGCGAGTTCAAGAACGTGGAGACAAAATCACCCAACAATGTCTTGGTAGGAAGCCGGGCTCGTGTCCTTGGCTGTGCTGACCAGGCTAGAGGGGAGACAGTCCCTGTCCTCTGAACCGATAAGCTACTGCTTGAGTCCTGGCTCTCAGTGATTCTGGGCAAGCGCCCCAAGTTCTCTGAACCTTGGTCTGTGCATCTGAGAAGCGGGAATAACGGTCCCTTCTCATAAAGGAAGTTCCCCATCCTCAGATGTCAGACAGATGCGGCCACCCTGAAAGCCCTACAGAGCCTCCTGTTCCCCCTGGCCTGTTACTTTAATCCAGGGGGGCCCCGCCGGGAGGCCCAAGCCCACTGGGCCCTGGGATGCATGAGGGCCCCGCACCTGACCTCCTCCCACCCACTCGCAGATCCGGATCTGGGCTCGGCCCAGTGCCATCGACGAGGGCCACGGCAATTACGCCCTGAATGTGACAGGCCCCATCCTCAACTTCTTTGCTGGGCATTACAACACAGCCTACCCGCTGGAAAAATCTGGTGAGTGAAGGGCCGGAGCTGGGGGGCGGCGGGGGGCGGCCTCGGAGGCCATCCCGCCAACCGCCTCACCTCTGCAGACCAGATCGGCCTGCCTGACTTCAACGCGGGCGCCATGGAGAACTGGGGGCTGGTGACCTACCGGGAGAACTCACTGCTGTTCGACCCGCAGTCCTCCTCCATCAGCAACAAGGAGCGGGTGGTCACTGTCATTGCTCACGAGCTGGCACACCAGGTAGCCCCGCGGGGGGCAGAGGGTACCACTGGCAGGTTGGCAGGGCGGGGTCGCCACTCTGTCCCCAGCGGTGTGTGGCAGGTGGCCGGCCCCAAGCTCAGCGGCCCGCCGGTGCCGCCCCTCCCCCGCAGTGGTTTGGGAACCTGGTGACTGTGGAATGGTGGAACGACCTGTGGCTGAACGAAGGCTTTGCGTCCTACGTGGAGTACCTGGGCGCCGACTACGCGGAGCCCACCTGGAACCTGGTGAGCGAGGGCCCCCGGGGTGCGAGGTGGAGGGGCACCGGGTCCCCCCCGCCCTCCCTAGGCTGGTCTCCTGACGACGGGCCTCTGCGCTCTGCAGAAAGACCTCATGGTGCTGAATGACGTGTACAATGTGATGGCCGTGGACGCGCTGGCCTCCTCCCACCCGCTGTCCACGCCCGCCGAGGAGATCGAGACGTCGGCCGAGATCAGCGAGCTGTTCGACACCATCTCCTACAGCAAGGTGCTGCCGGCCTCCCTGCGGTGGGGCGGGGAGCAGGGCTCGCCCTAAAGGGCCTCACCACACGCAGGGCCCTGGGGGTGCCTGTTCCAGGACGCAGGGTCCTGGTGGCCGGCACAGCCTTCTGAGCCCCCGTCACCCCTTCCAGGGCGCTTCAGTCCTCAGGATGCTTTCCAGCTTCCTGACGGAGGACCTCTTCAAGAAGGGCCTGGCGGTGAGTACAGACAGCCACTCTGGGCCAGCCGGGGAGGCGGGATTCCAGGAGCCGCTGCCCATTCACTGGGAACTGTCTCTCTACAGTCCTACCTCCACGACTTTCAGTACAACAACACCGTCTACAAGGACCTGTGGGAGCACCTGCAGAAAGTGGGTAACAGCCAGGGCCCCCCGAGCCCCTCTGCTGGGACCCTGCCACCCCAGAAGCCCCTGGGGCAGCACGTGCCCTCCTGCCTGCCAGCCCTGGCGGGCCCCGGGTTTCTCCTCTGTAAATGGGCAGGTTGGTGGCCCCTCGAAGGAGGTGTGTGAGGTCGTGGGTCAGGACCCTCGCCCTGCAGCCTGGGCCTCAGAGTCCCTTTGTTCATAGTGGCCAGTGGTAGGACAGGGTCCTTTGCAGTCCCCAAGTCACTACAGGCCTGAGCCCCTGTCGGCCCCTCCTGAGGCTGGAGTCCACACCCCACTGTCCATCCACCATGTCATCTCCTGCCCTTGTGCCCGCCCACCTGCCATTGGAGCCCCTCCCCATGCCAGCTTGGAGCTCCCTGCTGCCCACCCAGCCCCTGTGGCCAGTCTCACCAGGGAGAGAACCAGGGGCTGTCGAGTCACAGCTGGGCTCCAGCTCCTTCCCAGCCAGTCTGCCACAGAAACAGCCCTGGCAGCTGCACCTGCCACACCCCCAGACTCTGCAGGGCCCCCCTTCCCTCCCTCCCTGGGCCTTCCTCACTCCCCCGCCTCCACGCTGTGTGCTCCTCTCCCCTCTCAGCTCAGCTGTCTGCCCTATACTTAGGTGCCTTGTAGTTATTGTTATTTGCAGATACTGGTTTTTTGTTGTTGTTGTCGTGATTGCAAAAGCAATGCAGAAATGCCTGCAAAAAGCGAGGGCCCAAGCCGGGTGTGGTGGCACACGCTTGTAATCCCAGCATTTGGGAGGCTGAGACTGGAGGATCCGGGTTTGCAGCCAGCCTCAGCTGCTTAGTGAGGCCCTCTGCAACTTAGTGAGACCCTGTTTCAAAATAAAGAATAAAAAATAGGGCTGGGAAGCCGGGTGTGGTGGCGCACACTTGTAATCCCAGCACTTGGGAGGCTGAGACCGGAGAATCCGGGTTCGCCGCCAGCCTCAGCTACCTAGTGAGGCACTCCGCAACTTAGTGAGACCCTGTTTCAAAATAAAGAATAAAAAATAGGGCTGGGGGTGTAGCTCGGAAGTAGAATGCCCCTGGGTTCCATCCCCAGTACCGCAAAAAAAAAAAAAAAAAAAAAAAAAGCGAGGGCCTATACCCCTCCCCACTCCCCCACCGCCCTGTGTCACCCTCCCGCCTCCTGCCCCTCAGCCTCCCCAAGGTGTTCAGGGACCAGGGACATCCTGAGAACTCCTCCGGGACACACATGAGTTGGCGTGGGGTCTCCTGCTTGCCCAGCACCAGGCGGCCGAGGGGAGGCCCACACAGTCAGCGCCATGGGGCAGAGGCCAGGGCTGCGGGGCTGCCCCGGGTGAGGGGGACGGGAAGATGGCAGTCCGAAGATGGCCACACTCTCGCCCTCTGCCCACAGGCTGTGGACAACCAGACAGAAGTCAAGCTCCCTGACACTGTGAGCGCCATCATGGACCGCTGGATCCTGCAGATGGGCTTCCCAGTCGTCACCGTGAATACCAGCACTGGGGATATCTCCCAGGAGCACTTCCTCCTGGACCCTGAGTCCAATGTCACCCGCCCCTCAGAATTCAAGTGAGCAGCGAGGGGCAAGGTGGCCGGGCAGAGGGTGGGTGCCGTGGCCCCTGACCACGGGGAGGCGGGGGGCCTGGCCCGCTCTGGTCCCAGCCCGGTGGCTGCAGACAGGCCCACGGGGAGGCTTGGTGCCAGAGTTGGGGAGAAGCTGGGAGCTGGGCAGGGTGGTGCCCTCCCTCACCCTGGCCCCTGCCTCTTTTTGCAGCTACCTGTGGATTGTGCCCATCTCAATTCTCAAAACTGGCGGACAGAAGAGTGAATATTGGCTGACTAGCGTCAATAAAAGTAATCCAGCCTTCCTCCAGTGGGCAGAGCCCCCCACCTCCCCATACGCCTAGCTCCTGGCCTGTGTTCTGAGGGTCGTGGCAGGGTCTGGTGATGGTTTCCTTCATTTCAGTCAACTAACAGAGCCCGCTTCTTTGGTTCCAATGTCCACTTTGCTGTTGCTCAGCTGTGTGACCTTGCGAAAATCGCCACCCCTCTCTGGTCTCCATTTCCTCGTCTATAAAGTGGAGCAGCCCTACTTGGCCAGGCGTTGGGGAAGCAGAGGCCAAAGCACACCATACTGGGCCTCAGCCGAGTCTGTAGATAGAGGGAAGATAAATGGGCAGTTGAAAGCATTTCTAGTGCCAAGCAGAGCTACGGTCCGGGCTACCAGGAGGCAGCTGGGAATAGGGAACTCCGCTTCACAGAGGTGCCAGGGAAAGCTTCCCGGAGGAAGAGTCAGGCTAGCCAGGCACATCAGACTGGGGAAGGAGACCAGGGGCCAGCCTGTGGCCTTCTGAGCCGTCCCCGCTCAGTGCCGTTTCCTCCCCCCAGCCCAGGACCAGATATTCAAAGCAGACCCCGATGGGTGGGTCCTGCTGAACATCAACGTGACGGGCTATTTCCTGGTGAACTACGACGAAGGCAACTGGAAGAAGATTCAGAACCAGCTTGTAACCAACCTGTCAGTGAGTGTCTGCCAGCCCCGCCCCGCCCCGGCCTGACCCCCATCCGCCACACACCTGTCCCCCAAGGAGGTCATGCGCACACCCTGCTCCCCTTCCTAGGTCATCCCTGTCATCAACCGGGCGCAGGTGATCCACGATGCCTTCAACCTGGCCAGGCGAGTGCCCCTCCCTCTGCCCCACACATCCGAGTCGTGGTGCTTCGCACAGTCGCCGGGTGCAGGCCTGGATCCTGTTCCATGGCACCCAGCTTTTCCTGAGCAATGACTGTGGGCCAGACAACCAAGCTAGGTGCTAAAAGAAATAATCTGGGGCACACAGAGCGGTTAGGATACGGCACAGATTAATGAGTACTTCCTGAGGGCAGGCTCCGTTCACCGTAAGACACGGGCAGTGTCACCCATAGACACAGACGCCCGTGGACCAAATATAAAGGGCTGGACTGAAGAGGGCAGGGAGGGAGGGAGGCCTGGAGGGCCTAGCCAGGCAGAAGAGCCCAGGCTCTGCCCTTCTCTGCCTCAGAGCTGTCTCTCAGGAGCCGTGTGGTCTTGGACAAGTGGCCCTGAGCCTCAGTTTCTTCGTCTGTACAATGGGGATGATATGCAAGGGGATGTGACCTGCACTGGGTTGGGGCGGGGTCTGGTTTGCGGCACCACCCAGCGTGCGTGTCACTCTTTTCTTTGTGGCAAATGCTCGGGCTGGGTTGGTTGGGGCGCTGGAGCCTCAGGCTCTGGGAGGGATGGGGGGGGGCACCCAGGACTAAGGTGCATCCTTGAGGTCTTGGGGGCCACTCCCCGGGGGTGGCAAGGCTATGCAGGGGTGCTGACGTGAGCCCTTCTGTTTCTCCTCAGTGCCCAAAAGATCCCTGTCACCCTAGCCCTGGACAACACCCTCTTCCTGAACAAAGAGACCGAGTACATGCCCTGGGAGGCGGCGCTGAGTAGCCTCAACTACTTCAAGCTCATGTTTGACCGCTCCGAGGTCTACGGCCCCATGAAGGTACGGAGGTGCATGGCTAGGGTCCAGAGCCAATTGGCTCCAGTGCCTGACGTGGCACCCTTAAGGAAGTTACTAGAAATATTGTCCGGCCAAGTCCTTTTCCAGGAACAGGCTTGGCCCAAGATGAAGAGTACTAGGGATATAGAAGTGCTGAGAGGCCAGGAGGGTGGACCATGCAAAACAAGACCATACCTTTATTTTGAAACCGGGTCTCACTAAATTGCGGAGGCCCTTACTAAGTTGCTGAGGCTGGCTTTGAACCTGCGATCCTCCTGTCTCAGCCCCCCAAATACTGGGATTATAAACCTGTGCCACCACGCCCAGCTTTTGTTTTGTTTTGAAACAAGGTCTCGCTAGGTTACTGACAGTCTCGCTAAGTTGCTGGGGCTGGCCTTGAACCTGAAATCCTCCTGTCAGCTTCCCAAGTATTGGGATTACAGGCGTGCACCACTGTGCCTGGCTCTGCATTTGCTTTACTGAGATTATTTAAATGTTCTCTGCTTAACCCCTGGAGTACTGTGCTTGTGTTCGTTTTGCATCAGGTCACGACAGTGCTGTTCTTCCTGGTGGCCTCCCTCGTGGGTCGTCTGTCTGTCCTCCCCCTTCCAGAAGCACTGCTCAGCCCTGGGCTCAGGGCTCTGCCTTTCCCAGTTGTGTCTTCTTCTTGAATCCCACGGATTCTTTCTTGATTTTTCTCTCTCAGAGGGGGGAGCACATTTCCCAGGACTTTTGAGAAGAGGGCCATGGGCACAGGCATTATGAGGTAGATGGTCTGAAACACCTTTATTCCACACTTTCACTGGTTTGAGAGTTCAGCTGGGTTTAGAAGTTTCTAGACTGTGCATTATTCCTCAGCAAGTTTGAGGTCTTGGCCCTGGTGACATCAGGCTTCTCGTGTTGCTGTTTAAAAGCCTGGAGCTGTTCCCATTTCCAGTGACTGGAATGCAACCAGTTCTCCCCCCTTCTGGAATCTTCTGGGCTCCTCTTGAAATCCTGGTGGTCGATGCATGTCCTTCACGTCTCTAAACTTCCTTCCCTTCCTTGTTTTCCAGTCATCTGGAGAAGTTCTCTGGCGTTGACCTGCCGTCTTCCTTATCTCTGCTTTCCATTCTGTTGACCGAGCTGGTTCCCTCAGCTTCAGTGCCTTCTCACCCAGAGGCTGTGTTTTTTTTCCCTTCTTTCGTGTTTTAAAGTTTCCAAGCGCTGTCTCTGGTTCCAGTGTCCTATGCAAGATCTGCTCTTCACCCTTGGAGCATATTTATTGCAGGCCTTTTGAAGTTTCCTCCCCTCGACTTGTTCCCTCTGAGTTTTCTGTTTGTTTTGGTCTCCTTTCAAGTCGGAGGCCCAGCACCACTTTGGATTGGAGAGTGAGGCAATAAAAAGTGTTTGGAAATCGAGCTCGCTTTGGCGGCACTTCTACGAAAATTGGAACAGGCACAATCTCGCAGCACTCCGTATCCTGAAACACCAAAGAGAGATCGATCAGAAGCTCCTCGGGGGAGGTGGGGTTTGCTGTCTGGAGCTCTCATTGTGGGGTGGCTCAGTGGACAAGTAATCCTTCAGTGGGGACCCTCAAAAATTAAGGGCTGGAAGCCGGGCGTGGTGGCGCACGCTTGTAATCCCAGCATTCGGGAGGCTGAGACCTGAGGATCCGGGTTCGCGGCCAGCCTCAGCTACCTAGTGAGGCACTCCGAAACTCAGTGAGACTCTGTTTCAAAATAAAGAATAAAAAAAGGGGGCTGGGGGTGTAGCTCGGAGGTAGAATGCCCCTGAGTTCAATCCCCAGTACTGCAAAAAAAAAAAAAAAAAATTAAGGGCTGGAGGGGTGCAGCTCAGTGGTAGAGCGCTTACTAGCAGGCCCTGGCTTCCACCCCCAGCACAAATATCCATGTTCTAAGGAGAACTTCAGCTTCTCCAGAGAGTGGTCACCAGCGTGTATCACAAGGACAGCGATGCCACTCCAGGGGTCAGGGCTGGGTAGGGAACTGGGACACCACCATTTGGTGTGGCAAATTCCACCTCTGACCCTCTCTCACCCCTTCCTCTCCGTGCCTGGCGGCCCCACCTCCTAAGCTCTTCCAGTCCAGCCTCCCACTGAGGAGGCAGGAGGGGGGCACCTGCTGCAATGAGGAAACCCCTCCTGCACCTCGCTTCTGTCTCTCCATTTGCAGGTCCTGTGTCATCCTGGTCCCCTGCAGACCCGTCCCTTTAATTCTGAGCCTGGTCACAGCAAGTCCCCCCTGTCTGCAGCCTCTCAGCTGCACATTTTTCCCCCAGTTAAGCCTGGTACAACTCCCCCTGAGCTTCTCAGCTTCCTCCCTCCTCCTCTCTGCTCTTGGGGGCTGATCACCTTTACCTGTGGGTGCAGAGTGAGCTTGGACTTGAGTGGACTTGTCAGTCCACATGTTGAATCAGTGTCCGCAAAGGATTTTAATGACATGGTGCAGAGCTGATGTTACAAGGTTAAGGGAAAAGAAAGGTGTGCAGTATGATCGATGCATAAAGCAAAAAAGAAAAGAAAAAAAAATGTAGAAATAAGGAGGCACTAGACCCACCAACTTGGAACTCGTAGTTTTGGTCAAACTCCTGTGTGTGTTTTATTTTCTGCATATGCTTTTCTTTGTTTTGTTAACTCTCCACAATAACCATGGCATCCTTAGAGCCATGAGAGAGAAACCCAGGGCTTTATTTTAAAAAACAGTGACATTTAGCTGGGTGTGGTGGTGCACGCCTGTAATCCCAGTACTTGGGAGGCTGAAACAGGAGGATCACAGCCTCAGCAACTTAGTGAGACCCTTGGCAACTTAGCGAGACCATGTTTCAAACAAAGAAAACTAGCCGGGCATGGTGGCACACACTTGTAATCCCAGCATTTGGGAGGCTGAGACCGGAGGATCCGGGTTCGCGGCCAGCCTCAGCTACCTAGTGAGGCCTTCCGCAACTTAGCGAGACCCGGTTTCAAACTATAGAACAAAAAATAGGGCTGGGGGTATAGGTCGGAGATAGACTGCCCCTGAGTTCAATCCCCAGTACCGCAAAAAACAAAAAACAAATAAAACTAATGTCTCTGGGCTCAGTAGTCCCCAGTATGAAGAGAAGAGAAAAAAAGAAAAGAAAAGGTGATGCTTAGACAAAGGATTAGGACTGACTAAGGCTTCGAGGAAAAAGAACATCAGCCCTATAGCCTGGACTTGTGCTAGCCTTAGTGGCAGTCTGGCTCCAGGCAGGAGCCTGAGCCCCTGGACCCCGCAGGCCAGTGCGAGCCTTTGAAGTGCCTTGTGTATTCTTTCCCCAGAACTACCTGAAGAAGCAGGTGGAGCCCCTCTTCAACCACTTTAAAAACCTCACCGGCAACTGGACCCAGCGCCCGGCCACCCTCATGGAACAGTGAGTGGTTCTCCTGGGGGGTCGAGGGCCACCCGGGCTGGCGGTGGTGTCCTCAGCTGAACCTCTCAGCACTCCGCCCGGGCCGCCAGGCAGGGGTCCTGCCCCCCAGTTCTGCACCGCCTGCCTCATCACAGGAAAGCTCCAACTGAAACTCAGAGGTTCTCCCACCAGCTTGAGAGCCTCTGGGATCGGAGCCTGCGCCGACCCACCAGGGTCCCCAGGCGGCCCTGAGGACCGAGGGAGCTCAGGCCCAGGGCGGAAGCCAATAGGCAGAGCCCCCAGAAGGCCGATGGGTCTGGGGTGGTGTGGGGGGGGGGGACCTTGGGATCCTGGTCAGCTGTGCTAACTGCGTGTCACCCCGGCAGGTACAGCGAGGTTAACGCCATCAGCACGGCCTGCTCCAATGGGCTCCCGGAGTGCCAGACGCTGGTCTCTGGGCTTTTCCGGCAGTGGATGGCGAACGCCAGTGTCAATCCGTGAGCACCTCCCCTGTCCCTCCCACCGCAGCCCTGGTCTGCTGTCTGTCCCACGGCCCTGTCCTCAGCTGCCCCCGAGCCCGCCCCCTCCGCTGCTGCTCTGACCCGGCACCCTCTGCCCTGCCGCCAGGATCCACCCCAACCTGCGGTCCACCGTCTACTGCAACGCCATCTCCCAGGGCGGCGAGGAGGAGTGGAACTTTGCCTGGCAGCAGTTCCGAAATGCCACCCTGGTGAACGAGGCCGACAAACTCCGAGCAGCCCTGGCCTGCAGCAGCCAGGTGTGGATCCTGAACAGGTGAGGCCCTGTCCCTCTCATGGACAGACAGTGTGCAGGGGGGCAGCGTTCCCCTTCCTTACAGCTGAGGAGGACCTTGGGGCTCAGAAAAGCCGAGCGACTTGCCCAGACCCCACAAGCTATAGCACCAAGATTCGAAACCAGGTCCAGGCCTCATCCTGCGCTGTTCACTGCTGTGGCCTCTCTGTCAAGGGCTCTGGTGAACCTGGTCCTGGGTCCTGGACTCCACCAGGGTGCCCCCTTGAGCCCACTGTGTGCCCCATACGTCATAACCTGAACCCCAGTAAAGAAGATCCGATATAGCCTGACATGGTGGTGCACACCTGAAATCCCAGTACTTGGGAGGCAGAGACAGGAGGATCACTGGTTTGAGGCCAGCCTCAGCAACTCAGCAGGACCCTCAGCAACTTGACGAGACCCTGTTTCAAAATAAGTAAATAAATAAATAAATAGGGCTGGGGGAGGAGCTTGAAGGTTGAATACCCTTGAAAGTCAACCCCCAATACCAAAAAGGGGGAAAAAAAACCAAACCTCTTCAACGTGAGAGACAGGAAGGGCGGGCCACTCTCCTTGGTGCTAGGCTCGGGGTTCTGGTATCTTCCTTCATTTATCAGTGCCAAAGGATAGTCCCATGTCAGGCATACACCTGGCATTGCCAGTGATCCTGTGACCCCACAGGATCCTGTGGGTGGCTCAGTTTCCCATCCACAAAGAGAGGTAGTGAGGTGCGAGGGCTGTTGCCGCGTGCCTGCCCGGCTTCTCTCTGCATCGTCGACCTCCCGCCCTCCCAGGTACCTGAGCTACACCCTGAACCCTGACTACATCCGGAAGCAGGACGCCACCTCCACCATCATCAGCATCGCCAACAACGTCGTCGGTCAGACTCTGGTGTGGGACTTTATCCGGAGCAACTGGAAGAAGCTCTTTGAGGAGTGAGTCTCTGGAGAGGGTGTGGGGGTGGCAGGTGGTGAGTGCCAAGTCCCCCGTCCTGTGTGCTCGGGACACCGCAGGATGAGGGTGCTGCCCAGGGCTAGACTGGAGGGAACCGCCCTGGCACCGGAGTCGGGGCAGCGGGCGAGGTGTGGGCCGCCCAGGCTCCCGCTGGGACAGATGTGGCTGGAGAGTGTTCTCCAGCAAGAGGGGAGCCAGGGACACTGCAGCGGGACCCCTGTTCAGGCTGCAACTCCCCACGTCCTGGCGGTGTTTCCCCGGCAGAGTCCCTGCCAGGCAATGAGCTCCTTTCCAGCCCCTTACTGGCCCTCTCTCACCTCTGCAGTTATGGCGGCGGCTCCTTCTCCTTCTCCAACCTCATCCGGGCGGTGACCCGACGGTTCTCCACTGAGTACGAGCTGCAGCAGGTAGGAAGCTGATCCCCAGCCCCAGCTGTCTAGCCAGACTGTGTGACTGTGGGCAGTTCTGTTAAAAAAAAAAAAAAAAAAAAAACACCTTGGAATTGGTCTCCAACTCCTGGCTCAAGAGATTTACCTGCCTCAGCCTTCCAGGTAGCTGGGACTATGTCTTCTGGCTACCTTTTTTTTTTTTTTTTTAATTGACATATAATTCATATATCATAAAATTCACTTTAAGTACTTCTTAGTATATTTACAAGATTATATAACCATTGCCACTAACTCCAGAACATTTTTTCCAGAAAGAAGCCCTGTACCCACTAACAATTACCCCCCATCTGTACCCCAGACCTCCAGCCCCTGGCAGCCACTTCTCTGTCTCTCTGCTGGAGCAATCCGTTCCAAACATTTCATAAACTGGAATCCTATACTATGTGACTTTTTCCTGTCTGACTTCTTTCTAGCTTAGCATAATGTCTTCAAGATTTGTGCATGTGGTAACATGTATCTTTCCTTTTCGGAGCGGAATGACCTTCCATGGTGTAGAGATGCCACATTTTGTTGACCTTCTGTGAATAGCACTGCTGTGAACACTCATGCACAGATTTTTGTGCAAACATAACGTTGTTTTCCTTTCTCTTGGGGATACACCTAGGCGTGGGATTGCTGGGTCATGTGCTCTGTGCTTAAATCTTTGAGAAACTGCCCCAATGTTTTCATTTCGCATCTGTTCCGCTGTGACCCTCTCACCAGCAATGCACGAGGGCCCCAGTTTCTCTGTGTTCTTGGCATCGTACGGTGCTGAGTTCCCTCTCCCTAGGGACGCACACCGATGGAGGGCATCTTTTTGTGTGGTTGTTGATCGTGTGTGCATCTTTGCAGCAACGTCTGTCCCAATCCTTTGCCTATTTAAAAATTGGGTTGTCTTTTTATTGTTGACTCGTAAGAGTTCTTTGCATATTTTGAATACTAGACTTACCAGATATATGCCTGCAGAGTTTTTTTTCTCCCATGCTGTGGATTGTCTTCTCGCTGTTTTGATAGCATCTTTTGGTACACAAGTTTTTAATTTTGATGGAATTCAGTTAATTTTTTATTTAGTTGCTTGTGATTTAGCTGTCGTACCTAAGAACCCATTGTCTAACCCAAGTCACATTTTATAACTGGGGATTGAAACCAGGAGTGTTCTACCTTAGAGCTATACCCCCAGCCCTATTTTATATTCTTTATTTTGAAACCTGGTCTCACTAAGTTTTGCGGAGTGCCTCACTAGGTAGCTGAGGCTGGCCGAGAACCCGGATCCTCCAGTCTCAGCCTCCCAAATGCTGGGATTACAAGCGTTCGCCACCATGCCTGGCTTTGTAACTTTTACTTCTAAGAGTTTTATTTGCTTTTACTCTTACATGTAGAGATTTCATTGGTTTTTGTTTTTGTGCCCAGGGTCATTCTACCTTTGAGCTACATCCCTATCTCTTTTTATTTATTTATTTTTTTATTTTGAAACAGGGTCTCTCTCAGTTGCTGAGGGTCTTGCCAAGTAACTGAGGCTGGTCTTGAACCTGCGATCCTCCAGTCTCAGCCTCCCAAGTACTGGGATTACAGGCACACCCCGCAATACCTCGTGCAAATTTTGTCATTTTGACTTGATTTTTTTCGTATGATGAAAGGTAGGGGTACGACTCCATTCTATCCAGTGGTCCCAGCACCATTTGTTGAAAAGACTCTCCTCCTTATCCATTGGCTCTTGCCAACCTTGGTGAAAATCATTTGTCTATAAATGATTGGTTTTTTTTTATTCTTGGACCTTTGACCTTTGCATTGCCTTACGAATTTTAGGATCAGCTTGTCAATTTCTGCATAAAAAAAAGCTGTTGGAATTTTTATAGGGATTGCCTGAAAGCTCTAGATAAATATGAAGGACTATTGACATCTTTTGTTAAATTTTATTTTTTTGTGATACTAGGGATTGAACCCAGGAGCATTCTATAACCGAGCTACACCTCCAGCCCTATTTCATTTTAATTTTGAAACAGGGTCTCCCTAGGTTGCTGAGAGTCTCACTACTTGCTGAGACTGTTCTTGAACCTGAGATCCTTTTGTCTCGGCTTCCCAAGTACTGGGATTACAAACGTGTGTACTCACAGCTTGACATCTTTTTTTTTTTTTTTTTTTTTGTGGTACTGGGGATTGAACCCAAGGGCATTTTGAGCTACACCTCCAGTCCTATTTTTTAATCTTTATTTTGAAACAGGGTCTCACTAAGTTGGGGAGGGCTGAGGCTGGCCGTGAACCAGGATCCTCCTGTCTCAGCCTCCCAAGTACTGGGATTACAAGTGTGTGCCACCACGTCCGGCTGACATCTTTTATTTTAACTATCTTTTTGTCAGTGCTAGGGATGAAACCCATAGCCTTGTACATGGTAGGCAAGTGAGCTACACCTCCAGGCCCTTATTGACTGTGTGTGTGTGAGATACTGGGGATTGAACCTAAGGGCATTCTACCTCTGAGCTACATCCCCAGCCCTATTTTTATTTTTATTTTGAAGCAGGGTCTCGCTAGGTTGATGAGATTCTCACTACTTGCTGAGGCTGTAATTATCTTATCTCAGCCTCTCACGTGCTGGCAGCCACCATTCCCAGCAACTTATTGACAACTTAATAATATTAAATCTTCAAACCCATGAACACAGATTGTATTTTGGTCTTTTTTCTTTTCATTTAGGTTTCTTTCTTTTTTTTCTTTTTGTGGTACTGGGGATTGAACTCAGGGGTGTTTTACCTCCAAGTTACATCCCCAGCCCGATTTTATTTTTTAATTTTTGAAACTCACTAAGGGTCTCACTAAATTGTAGATGGCCTCACTAAGTTGCTGAGGCTGGCCTTGAACCTGTTTTAGCCTCCCAAGTACTGAGATTACAAGCGTGCACCACCATACCATGCCCAGCATTAAGTATTCTTTAATTACTTTCAACAGTGTTTTGTAGTTTTCAGCCAACCAGTCTTAGACTTCTTTTGCCATATTTATTCCTAAGTGTTTTATTCTTTTCAATGCTGTTGTAAATGGAATTTCTTCTTAATTTCATTTTCAGGTTTTCCTTTGCTAGTTTGTAGTCAGTTGACTTTTGTACATTGCTCTTGTATTCTGCAACCTTGCAGAATTCATTAGTTCTAAAGTTCATTTTCTCTCCCTCCCTCCCTCTCTCTCTGGTGCTGGGGATGGAACCTAGAGTTTCACACATGCTAGGCAAGTGCTTACCACTGAGCCACACCCCCATCCAATAGTTCTTTTATGGATTACTTAATATATTATGCGTAGAAAATAATGTTATCTGTGAATGAGATAGTTTACTTCTTCCTTTTTGGATGTCTTCCAGTCTATTTTCTTGCCTAATTCCCCAGGCTAGAATTTCCAGCACTGATCTGTCTTTTTTTTTTTTTTTTTTTTTTTTTTCGGTACTGGGGGTTGAACTTAGAGGCATTCTACCTCCGAGCTATACCCCCAGCCCTATTTTTTATTCTTTATTTCGAAACAGGGTCTTACTAAGTTGCAGAGGGCCTCACTAGGTAGCTGAGGCTGGCCGCGAACCTGGATCCCCCCAGTCTCAGCCTCCCAAATGCTGGGATTACAAGCATGTGCCATCATGCCCGGCTACTGATATGTCTTTTAATCTATAACAGTTTACCTTTTTTTTTTTTTTTTGGATGGTGCTGGGAATCAAACCCAGGCTTCATATGTGCGAGGCAAGCACTCTACCACTGAGCTCCACCCCTAGTTCCCCTACCCTTTCAAAGCTACTAATTTATTGAAGTAACTGGAGTATTTGTGGTTTAGAAATTTCCACATGTTCCAGTTGGCTGTTGTTTCCATGTGGTGTCTTTAATTTGTCCCTCTCTCACTTCCTGATTGGATTGAGAGTATATTTTAATTGAACACTTGGGAGTCAGCCAAATCTGTGAAATATTGCGCAGTGGAGGCCAGGTACTCTACTGAGCGGACTTTGCCTGGGGTTGTCATTTGGCCACCTCTGCGGAGGTGCAGACTTTGCCCCGGAGACGCAGAGGGCTGCCCCCCTGGCCAGGGAGCAGGGTGTGGTCTTGGTCCCTGGCTGGAGACTGGGAGACCATCTCCTCTCCCTGGGCGTGTGTTTGCCTGAGCACAGCAGGATCTTTGTTTTCTTGGCAGCTGGAGCAGTTCAAGGAGGACAACATGGACACAGGCTTTGGCTCCGGGACCAGGGCTCTGGAGCAAGCCCTGGAGAAGACGAGAGCCAACATCAAGTGGGTGAAGGAGAACAAGGAGGCCGTGCTCAACTGGTTCACAGTAAAAAGCCAGTAGCTCTGGTCCTCCAGGCATCTGGCCACCCGACCCAGCAGCCCGGGGCAGAGTCTCAGCGCCTGGGACACCTGGGTCCTACCCTCAAGGACAAAGTCTCAGGCCTGCTGGGCCAGTCTAGCTCCCAAGGGCCAGACTGTCCCAGCGCCTCCCACCCCTGCCCCTCCAGCCAAAGCCGCCCCAGGCTCAGCATGGCACCCGGCACTGCCCAGGGCCCTGGGGCCCATCTCAGGGAAGCCCACCTCCAAGGCCAGATGAGCAGAAGCCCTTGATAGACAATGGATGGCCTTGAGGGAGCCACCTTGATAACTCACTTTCCCAAGAAGACCCCAAACCTGCAGAATCAACAGGGCACCAGATCTGTATATTTTTTTTCTAAGAGGAAATGTAAATAAAGGATTTCTAGATGAGCTTGGAGACATTGCTGAGCTGGAGCAGGAGAGAGGGATGGCAGGGATGCAGGACGGGCCGGATGCAGTGGGGCTGGGGCGCTAGAGGGCGCTGGAGGGGAAGGGGTGTCGGCCCACCAGCCTTCCCGCGCTGCAGGGTGCATTTCATCGATGCTGATGGCAGGTTCTGGGTGCTCCCCCAAGGGTGGTGAGAGTGGTCCTGGCCAGGTGGAAGGAAGGTCGCACCCCTCCTTCTGTACCCAGGAGCTCTTGTGGGACCTTGGACAGTGAGGGAAGGGTCAGTACAGTGAACCCGGGTCCTGAGCCAGCAGCAGCCACTCCCCAGGCCAAGGGCAGGGCACCCCATCCACCACTCCACACTCCAGGTGTTGGGATACCACTTTGTGGGTGGGCTGTTCTGTAGAGTAGCACACAGAAAGAGGTTGGGCTGAGGATTAGAGGTGCAGCACACTGCAGTGGGGGGACTTTGGATCCCCCTGGGACAGCCGGGGTTCACACTGAGCAGGCCTGGGGCCCCATGGCAGGCATTGGCCCGGGGGGGGGGCAGTTCAGCCTCAGTCTCACAAAGCCCTGCTGAGCACCCAGGATTGGTGGGGAGGGTGGGGAGAGAAGGAGGTGACAGAGGGCCATGGGGGTCCCCAGAAGTCACCTCTGACGCTCACAGCAGGCCCGCTGTGGGGTTCGGGGGTCAGCTGTCAGATTGCTGCCCAGCCACTATTTCTGGGGTAAACTCCCAAGCTCAGTTTGCTCATCTGCACAGAGAGGGCAATAATAGCGCCTTTGGGCCAGTGTGTGGATTGAGGAGATGCACGTACTTAGCACATGGCCCAGACCCAAGAGAGGGGAGCCTTCCGGGCTTCAGCCCTGTCTCTTGGCGGAAGGCCCCACCACCTGCTCCCATCCCCTCCCCAGCAAGAATCAGGCTCAGGCGGCCAGGAAGGCTCCCTAACTCTCCACGGGGATTTGCACATCAAAGACCAGTGGCGATGGAGGAAGGTCTCGGAGGCCCCCTGGGCCGCCCCAGATTAAATCCTCTGGCCCCTCTCTCTGGGTTAGCCCTTCCTGTCGCCAGTACCCAGCGGCCACGGCTGGCACTTGACCTTCTGGGCACCAGCGGGGAAGGGGCCAGCCTCACCACCTCGGGCCCCTGGTGGGCTCCGTGCTCAGACCTGCAGAGAGAAGAGTCTCCCTGGACCCATTATTCTCTGTGTCTGGCACTGACTGAGCATCTTTATCTCAACTTCCTTTTCAATTATTTTATTTATTGGATGCTAGGCAAGTGCTCTACTACTGAACTGCACCCTTAGACCTGTTTTGGTCTCTCCCCCGACACACCCCACGGTACTGGGGATTGGACCCAGGGGCATTCTCCCTCTGAGTTACAACCCTATTCCTATTTTTAACTTTTTTATTTTTGGTACTAAGGATTGAACCCAAGGCATTATACTTCCGAGCTACACCCCCAGCCCTATTTTATTTTTATTTTGAAACAGGATCTCACTAGGTTGACTGAGAGTTTCACTACTTGCTGAGGCTGTCCTCGAACCTTCAATCCTCCTGTCTCAGCCTCCCAAGTACTGGGATTCCAAGCATGCACCACCATGCCCGGCGTATTTTTAATTTTTATTTTTGAAACAGGGTTTCACTAAGTTGGTGAGGGCATTGCTAAGTTGCTGAGGCTGGCCTCAAACCTGTAATCCTCCTGTCTCAACCTCCTAAAAACTGGGATTACCAGCTTGCACCACCACACCTGGCTTCCTGTCTTGGTTTTATAGATAAGGAAATTAAGGAATGGAAGCTAAACTCCCAGCCCAGTACCAGGAGACCTGGTGCCCAGCTTTGACGCTCTCCCGTGTGTAGAAGCCCAGGCTTTGGAGCGGGGGTAGGGGCAGGATGTGTGACAGTTACAGTTAATGCTCACGTCTGTCATCTCACAATGCTGGCATTTAGGTGTGACCGGAGCAAACTCAGGGATGCAGCGAGGACACTCTGAGCCGAAGTCCTGCCTACAGAATCTTGGTTAAGGTCACAGAGTGAAGCCACTGGAACTCAGGCATCTGCCTGCCAGCCGCTGGGCCCCTCAGCAGTCCGGGCCAGTGGGAAGGGAAGGCTCTGGGGACCAGCAAGCAGTGGCCCAGGGACTCCTGAGACTCAGCCCGGGGGCCGAGGGAATGCCTGGGTTGACCTTTCAGCACAGCCAGGGCCCCAAGCCCAGCCTGGCACTTCTCCCAGCCTCAGTTGCCCACAGGCAAAACTGGTGCATCCTGAACACTGCAGGGCCACAGACGGGCCTGGGAGGTGCTCCGCCGCTGTCGGGTTTCCTGTGCACGGCGTCTGCGGCCTCCAGGAAGGTGTGGGGCCCCCAGTCATCCCGGGCAGGGCACCGGCATCAGCCTCTCTCCCCTGCTAGCACTTGTCAGAGAGGGCCGGCCCAGGGCAGCCTGCCCAGGACAGAGCCACAGACAAGGGATGGAGGGGGGCAGCATTGCTCTGAGGGGCAGGGGGGAGCACAGGACTGAGGGATTCCCCCCAAACCTACACACCTGGCCTGGGCTGGGCTCCCCTCACTCCAGTGCCACCCCGAAGGTCTCCTAGGCAACTCCAGCTGGTTCTCACGCGTAGGGAAACATTGAGGGAACTGGGGAACAAGGCTGCCAAATTCCAGAAGACGTTCGTATCCGCTGCAGCTGGTGGGCTGGTCTCTCTGGACTCTGGCCCAGCCTTGCAGGGCCTCCGAGCTGGGAAGGACCTCCCTCGGCCCCTACAAGGACTGACCCCAAGTAGGTGGAGGCCACAGAAAGGAGGCAGCACAGCTGTCTAGTTCTGCCTTTCATGCAGATGCCCCGAGACTGTGGAGCGGAGACCCTGGGTCTTCTTGGGATGGTCAGAGCACTGGACTAGGAGTCAGGGGTCTGAGGTCCATACCTAGCAGGGGGGCTATGGGAAGTTGCTCTCCTCCCAGGCCTTGGGTTCCTCTACCATAATAACAAAGAGGTGAAGAATATCCATGGCTTTTAGACCTGGTGGGGACTCAGAAAACCCCGGTGAGGATCCTGGGAACCCGTCGCCCTGGATCATACTCTCAGAGCATGACCCTGGGCCCAGATGAGTCAACACGCAGCCAGGTTGGGGAACCACCAGACTAGGTCATCTCTCAGGTCACGCAAGACTCTACTCCGCTATTTTATTGAGCACTTACTAGGTGCCGTGTATGAGAACCCTGAGGAGATAGGGCCTACTGTTAACTCTCTTTCACAGCTGGAGAAACTGAGGCTCAGAGAGCTTTCAAAGTGTGTGCGTGGAAGTCTGCAGGACCTGTCCCTGTGCCTCTCTGCTGGGCCTTGACTATTCTCATTCTTCCAGGATGGCTGACAGCCCCCAGGGACAGTAGGGCCCTGGGGGGAGGAGCCAGACTGATTCTAGGACACAGGAAGGAGGCTCTCAGTGGTCACCTGAGCCAGTTTTTCCTTTAGGACATGGGAAAGCAGGCTCAGAGAGAGAGTCACGTGCCCGTGTCACAGAGCACGGCAGTAGACTATGGGCTGTCACACGGAGTCAGGCACAGGACACCAGGCAGCTTCCTCCCCCTGCCCCGGCCCCTCTCTCTGCCTGGGCCGTCAGTGGCCTCCCACCGGGCCACCCTTCACTCTCGAATTTAGGACCTGGGTACTGGTCATTACTTCCCTGCAATTGACCTCCTCGGCTGGGGAGTAATTTCCCTCTGGCACCTTATATCAGCTGTTATGAGCTGTACAGCGTCCCCCTAACACTCATGCTTAAGCCTTGCTATGGTTTGGATCTTGAATGTCTCCAAAGGTCCATGTGTTAAAGCTTGGTGCCTGGGGTGCTGCTCCTGGGAGGTGGTGAGGCCTCAGGGCAGGGGGCAGGGGGAGGACCTTAGTCACTGCCGGTGTGCTTCCCAAGGGAACTATGGGACATCACCCTCTTTCTCTTTTTGCTTCTGGGCTCCCGACGTGAGCAGTGTGCTCTGCCACGCATTCTTGTCATGATGTGCCATGCTGGCCAGAGGTCCAAAGCAATGGGGTCACTCGACCTTGAACTGGGACCTCCAGAATGACAAACCAACATAAACCTTTGCTCTTCAAAATTTAACTGCCTCGGGTATTTTGTCATAGTGACAGAAAGCTAACCCAAGCCCTAACCTCTGATACTTCAGGCTAAACTTGGAGACAGGTCCTTTAAAGAGGTAATTAAGATTAAATGGGAAGCCGGGCGTGGTGGCACACGCTTGTAATCTCAGGCTGAGACAGGAGGATCACAGATTTGCAGCCAGCCTCAGCTACTTAGTGAGGCTCTCCGCAACTTAGTGAGACCCTGTTTCAAAATAAAGAATAAAAAAATAGGGCTCGAGATGTAGTTTGGAGGTAGTATGCCCCTGGGTTCAATCCCTAGTACTGAAAAAAAAAAAGAAAGAAAAAAAATGAGCGGACATTGGTAACGTGCCTGAGGCAGGTGAGCAGGCGTAACCCTCTGCCCACCTGTGCCGACCTGCACAGCAGGCAAGCCAGGGAGGGCTGCTGGCCCTGGAGCCTGGGCACAGTAAATATTTTGTGTTTTTTTTTTTTTTTTTCAGTACTGGGGATTGAACTCAGGGGCATTCTACCTCCGAGCTACACCCCCAGCCCTATTTTTTATTCTTTATTTTTGAAACCGAGTCTCACTAAGTTGTGGAGTGCCTCACTAGGTAGCTGAGGCTGGCTGCGAACCCGGATCCTCCGGTCTCAGCCTCTCAAATGCTGGGATTACAAGCGTGCGCCACCACGCCCGGCTCACAGTAAATATTATGGAACTGATAAGTGAGGACCCACATCAACCTTGCAGGCCTGGATTCTAACAGGGGAAGAGCAGCAGGCCCCGCTCCCTATAGAACTGAGAACATTTTCCTTCTCTAGAGGTAAGGAAACCTAGGTTAATGGAAGAAAAACAGACCAAAAGAAATTTTTGTTGTTGTTTTTTTTTAAAAAAGGAATTACAAAGTATCTACGCATACAGAATTATGGCCAACTGTCATCAAGAAGCAGAGCATGGGCTCGGTCCCCACCCCCAGCCCCGTCCAGTCCCAGCCTGGCCTCCTTTGGGGTGAAGTAGCCCCCTTCTCTGAGCCACTCAGGGCACTCTGGGGGGTGCCCAGCAGTTAGGGGCACTACCATGGCCCCCTTTGCAGCCAGGGAAGATATCCACTGTCTGTCTGTCCCAGATGCCGTTTCCATGACAGACAACACTTGGAAAAAGGAACCCTTGGCTAAGGAAAGCTTAAAAAACAACGCAGAAGCAATCGAGGGTGGCTGAAGAGGAGGTGGAAAGGCCGTCAGTAGAAGACGCCCAGGTGGGTCCCCTCCAAATCTTCCTGCCAAAGCTCAGGGCAGCCACTGAGCCGCAGGCTTGAGCTCTGGGTAAGGCTCACTTCAGGGAGCCGCAGGGCGGGGCTGGGCCTCTGGTCCTCTGAGCTGGACAGCAGCTCTGCGCTGTGGCCGCAGCATCCCCACTGGGCCTGAGGCTGCAGTCTCTGGCATGAAGGGCGGGGCAGGAGGGGTGGACTTCCGAGCGACAGGCAGGATTCGGGAGACACAGAGAAACCCTGCACAAGAGGCAAGAACAGCTTGTTAGCCGGCCACTGCCCAGAGATCCCGAACCTGGATGCCCCTCAGGGCGTGGTGCTGGCACAGAGTGGTCAACACCCATCTTCAAATCTTAACTCTGCTACCTACCAGCTATGAGAACTCAGACAACCTTTTTTGGTCAGTTTCCTCATAGGGTTGTAGGAAGGGCTGAAGGAATAAGTGGATATGAAGTTCTCAGGAAGCGTGGGGCAGACAGTAATGCTTAATAAAGTTTGGCTATTAATATGATCTTTTATGGACCACAAATCATTCAGGGAAGGGTCTCATGAATGAATGAAACTGGAATAGGAAGGTCACTGACTCCAAGCCCCTATGTCCAGCAGCGCTGCCTTTACCCTAGGGCCACCCTCCCCAGACTTAGAATTCCCCATTCCACGACCCTCCACTTTCCACCCTGGTCTCTGTGCTAGTCCAGGGCTATCCTTTCTTCCCGCCCCCGCTGCCGCTGGAGGGCAGAGGTGGGGGCTTTTACTTCTCGGGGCCTCGCCTCTTCCCCCAAGGAGATTTAGGGTTCCTTCCACCGTCCCCTCCGTTAGAGAACCGCGGGTCTGTAACGTGTGGGATCTTCTGCAGACTAGAAACTACACACCCATAACGTTTTCAGGGGAGGTGCATACCTGGTACACCGCAGTCAGCTCGGGAGGCGCAGGGGGTGGCGCCCAGGGTGCAGCGGTGCGCCCAGGCTCTGGGGATGTCTGCGTCCTGGGGCAGGTTTGGGGTGGCATCCAAGGAGACGCATCAGTGGCTCTCCCTAAGGGCTGACGCGGGGACCCCAGCATCTTGGGGCAGCAGGCGGATGTCACCCAGGGATCAGTGTCGGAGACTCTGCTCCCCAGGGTCTCTGGCGCGGCGCAGGCGGGCGCGGACCCCCAGCCCAGGTCGGGGCAGAGCGCGCAGCACCTGGGGGACGCGGTGTCCGGGCGCCGCCGCCGCGGGCGCTGCAGGCTGTCCTCGCTGAGCCCCAGCACCGCCGACAGGTGGCCGATGTAGCGGATGGCCAGGCGCAGCGTCTCGATCTTCGTCAGGCTCTGGCCCGCGGGAGCCACGGACGGCGGCAGGAAGCGGCGCAGCTCGTGCAGCGCGCGGGCGAGTGTGCGCATGCGCAGCTTCTCGCGCTCGCTGGCGCTGCGCCGCTGTCCGTCCGCGGGTCCTGGCCGCGCTCGTCGGGGCGCCGTCGGGGCGCTCGGGGCGGCTTTCGGGCTGCGGGCCAGGCGCGCGGGCTGCGAGGGGCCTCGGGCGCCGTCGCAGGGGCAGGAGCCCGACGAATCCGAGGAGGAGGCCGGGGACGTGGAGTCCGAGTGGCCCGCCCATCCCCAGCCCTGGGAGAAGATCCAGGGGTCGAGGCCAAGAAGGCTCTGTGCAGGCGGCGGAGACTGGGGCGACTGGGCCATGCCGGGGTGCGGGGAGGCTGGACCAAGCGGCTGGACCGGCCACCTCCAGGCCCCAGGCTTTTATCTGGACCATAGGTGCTAGGTGGCCCCCTGCCAGGTTGCAGAGAGGTGTCAAAACCCACAGAGCCTAGGGAAGGTCGGGGCAGGGGGGCCCTGGGAAAGCGGGCCCATTTGCGGAGGTGTGGATTCTGACTCCTCAGGGGCTCTAATGGAGGCCCCTGCAACCCGGGAAGTGTGGGAGGATCAATTCGCATCTGGATGGTGCTGCTAAGCTTCTCACCAGAGCTCCCGCCCACTCCCCCGCCCCGTCCACTGCTGGGGTGAGCGCCCAGGGGTCCCCATGGACGGCAGTGCCACGGGCAGCCGGGCTGTCCCGCAAGTGCCCCCAGGGACCCCCTTGGAGATCAGCCGACTTTCTGTATTAGCCTGTGAGTGACTGTGCCCGGTGCCTCTTATGGGATCAGGCACAGAGGCCGCAGTGATGGGCATGGGGTATATGAGGACAGGTGGGCCCTTCTACCTGTCTGGGCTGAGTTGCCCAGGTCGAAAGTCATCTCACTGTCCAGAGTCATAGCTACACCGGAGAAATGGAACTGAACAACCTGGATGGGGTACAGTGGGCGGTGGAAATGGTGGAGGTGGGTGCCAACCCTACCTTTTTCCTGGGTGTATGCTATGGACAAATCGCTCAACTCCTCTCAGCCTTGGTTTTCCTCCTCAAGGTTCCAGGGGTGATGGGAGATCCCTACCACGCAGGGTGGGACCCTCAGTGGAATGAACCTTGTGCAGCACTTGGATGAGCCTGGCCAGCGCGCTACATGGTTGCCACTATTATATTTACTTACTACTGGGGATTGAACCCAGGGGCATTCTACCTCAAAGCTATACCCCAGCCCTTTTTATTTTTTATTTTTATTTTTTGCGGTACTAGGGATTGAATCCAGTGGCATTCTACCTCTGAGCTACACCCCTAGCCCTAGTTTTTATTCTTTATTTTGAAAAACAGGGTCTCACTAAGTTGTGGAGGGCCTCACTAAGTAGTTGAGGCTGGCGGTGAACCTGTGATCCTCCTGTCTCAGACTCCCAAGTACTAGAATTACAAGCGTGCACCACCATGCCTGGCTCTTATTTATTTATTTATTTATTTATTTATTTATTTATTTATTTATTTATTTATTTGCGGTACTGGGGATTGAACTCAGGGGCATTCTACCTCCGAGCTATACCCCCAGTCCTATTTTGTATTCTTTATTTTGAAACCGAGTCTCACTAAGTTGCGGAGTGCCTCACTAGTAGCTGAGGCTGGCCGTGAACCCGGATCCTCTGGTCTCAGCCTCCCAAATGCTGGGATTACAAGCGTGCGCCACCACGCCCGGCCTTATTTTTTTATTTTGAAACAGGATCTCGTAAAGTTGCTGAGACTGGCTTCAGAACCTGTAATCCTATTTTAGCCTCCAAAGTACCGGGAATACAGGCATGTGCCACCATGTCCAGCTTGCTTATAAAGAGGATACTAACACTCAAGGCACCCATGGGCATTATTCATTTAATTCATATTTATTTAACAAGGGGTAAATGCCAGGCACACCAAGGTGAATGAACTAACCACAACCTTTGCTCTCAGAGTTCAGTCTTGTGGCCTTTATATAACTGCTAGCTCCACTACTGATTAGCAGGGTGCCTTTGGGCAGGACTTTTGATCTACCTGAGCTTGACCTTCTGCTGAATAAAACAGGAATAATAATTGCAGGATCTACTCAGAGAACTGTTGTGAGGAATAGTTGAGAGGGCTGAATTTACAAACTCAAGCCAGGTATAGTAGTGCACACCTGTAATCCCAGTATTTAGGAGGCTAAAACAGGAGGATTGCAGGTTTGAGGCCAGCCTCAGCAACTTAGCAAGACCCTGTTTCAAAACAAATATATATATATATACACATATATATATATACATATATATTTATTTATTTATTTTGTGGTACTTGGGATTGAATCCAGAAGCATTCTACCTCCAAGTTATTTGGAAACAGGTTCTCACTAAGTTGCCCAGGCTGGCATCGAATCTTCGAACCTCCTGTCTCAGCCTCCCAAGTACTGGGATTATAAGCATGTGCCACCACGCCTGGCTAAAAAAAAAAAAAAAAATTTAAGGGCTGGGGGTATAGCTCAGAGGTAGAAAGCCCCTGGGTTCAAGCTGGGTGTGGTGGCCCACTCCTGTAATCCCAGTTCTTGGGAGGCTGAGACAGGAGGTTCAAGACCGGTCTAGAGCAGCCCTTAGCAATTTAGCAGGCCCTGTTTCAACATAAAAAAATTAAAAAGGTCTTCTAGGGGTGTAGCCAGAGAGTACAATGCCTCTGGGTTCAATTCCCAGTACAAAAAAAAAAAAAAAAAAAGGAAGAATTTACAAAGTCAGCATTCTCCTCAGTAACAACGGCAGTTTAAAGGCGGTATCAGTGTCCTGTGTGGTCTCCAGGGAAAGGTCTGAGCCCGGAAGTCAAGAGCTACGTTGGGGCCAGGGCCAGTTGGGCTCTGGCCACAAAAGTCACAAGTGGACCGTAAACCAGGAACAGGATTTGAGTAGGGAGAGAGTAGTGTGGAGAGCATTCCAGAAGAATTTCGTAAGCAAAGGCCAAGCAGTGAGGCCCTTGGTCCTTCAGGAGCAGGAAAGTGCCAGATGGTGGGGTGGAGGCCAGCGCACACCCCGGCTGGGACCAGACTGAGAGGCTGCGTTACCGCCCAGGTCATGGGGAGCTGTAGACTTTCGAGTGAAAGGATGAGATAATTTAAGAAGTTAGTAATTAATAACTAAAGGTCAACATGAAGACAATGTTTACGAATAGACTGGCTCGCAGCAGCAGCCTGGAGTAGTAAAGGGCCTTGTAAATTTCTTCATGGTTTTTTAATAATTAACTTCTAATTACACGGATTACACAAACCAATACATTTCACTTCGGGAAATGGAAACATAACGAGTAAGGCCACAGTCCGTGTAGCCACCTGGTAACTCTCCGCAAAGGAGACAGCAGGTGTCAGATTGCCTGTGTCCCTCTAGCCTGACAATAAATTTACATCGATGTGTGTATCCTTAGAAAGCTCGCAGTACTTACTATGGTTTGGATATGTCCCTCAGAATTCCTGTGTTGGGAGCTTGGTCCCCAGTGTGGCACCTTCTGGAGGTGCCTGGGTGATTTGGAAGGCAGAGCCCTCAAGAGTGGGTTAATTCACTCCTGGGCTAAAGGCTTGATGGGTTACCTGGGAAGTGGCTGTTATCAGAGCAGTGCTCCCTCACATGCTTGCTCTGTCCCCAGGTAATGTCCTCTGCCACCTTAGGATGCAGCCCTCAGCAGACACTGGCATCATGCTCTCGGACTTCTTAGCCTCCAGAACTTTGAGAAAAAAAATTTTTTTCTAAATTATAAATTACCCAGTCTGTGGTGTTCAATTATAGCAACAGAAAAATGGACTAAGACTGTAGTCATGGGGTTACATCGTGCACATCGTACATTGTACGTATCAGCCTGTAACTAGCTTTTCTTTCTTTCTTTTTTCCCCATTAAACAGAGTGTATTAGAGCATTCCATGCTGGGACATATTTAGCGGACTCACTCATTTTTATTTTTAAACAATGGATCCAATTCTTAATGTTTATGTAGTCAGGCATGGTGGTGTATGCCTGTCATCCCAGTTACTCTGGAGGCTCAGACAAGAGAATAGCAAGTTCCAGGCTAGCCTCTGTAATCTAGCGAGACCCCGTCTCAAAATAAAAACTAAAGAGGGCCGGGGATGTGGCTCAGTAGTAGAGTACTTGTCTAGCATACACAAGGCCCTGGGATCAATCCCAGTACTGGGGAAAAAAAAATAAATTAAAAAAAAATAAATATATATATATGTACACACACACACACACACACACACACACACACACACACATACACACACACATACTACGATGGATTATATGCCAAACAAAACCTTAGCCAGGCACAATGGCACATGCCTGTCACCCCAACTACTCAGGAGGCTGAGAGCTAGGCAGCTTAGTGTGATCCTGTCTCAAAATAAAATTTCATTCATTTTTCGGTGGCACTGGGGATTGAACCTGGGGGCATTCTACCTCTGAGCCATACCCCTAGCCCACTACTTTTATGTTTATTTGGAAACAGAGTCTCACTAGGTTGATGAGACTCTCACTAATTGCTGAGACTGTCCTTGAACCTTCGATCCTCCTGTCTCAGCCTCCCAAATAAAATAAAATCTTAAAAAGGGCTGGATGTAGCTCAGTGGTAGACTTGCTGAGCATGTGTGAGGTCCTGGGTTTAGTCCTCAGTGCTGCAGAAAACCAAAAATCAACACCCTTGTTCATAGTTGGTTTAAATATTCATCCATTTAAATAATTTTAACTTGGGGAGAAAAAGGTAAAATAGCAAAACAGCAGGATATATAGATAAAATGTCAATGATGGAATCTTTTCTTTTGATACTAGAGATTGAACCCAGGGATAGTCTACCTCTGAGCTACAGCACTTTTTTTTTTTTTTTTGAATTTTGAATTTTGAAAGAGGATCTTGCTGAGTTGCTGAGGGTATCAGCTAAGTGGCTGAAGCTGGCCTTGAACCTACCATACTCCTATCTCAGCCTCCAAAGCACTGGGATTACAGGCGTGTGCCACCTCGCCCAGCTATATCAGGCCTTTTACGACCTCTTCTCCAGGCCTGGTTTAAAGTCCCAGCTCCACCCCTTGCCAGTTGTGAGAACTTGGGCAACTTATTCAACCTTAGTTTTCTCATCAGTAAAGTGGAGATTCTGATGTCAGGGTGATTGCTGGGGTAAAATGAGATACTCTGCATCCTAGTAGTTCACACAGAGCTGATGTTGAGTCTGCAGCAAGTTGAGGGCAGCAGAAGGAGGCGGGTAAAGGACTAGAGTGGACTGTGAGGGGCTGATGTCTTCAGCGCTGGCCCTGGCAGGAGAAAAGTGATGGTTCCTCCTCTGGGACCCCCTCCAGCCTCAAGGCCTCCTCCACGTTCAGGAGGCCGAAGGTCACAGCAGCACCGGTGGGAAGGTGTGACACCATTGCCTTCCGGTGTCAAGGGCAGGGACAGCCAGCGTGACCCCAGCCTGCGCTCAGATTTGCAAGGAGCAGCAAGTCCTCAGCAAGTGATGGTTCCCTTACCTAGTGCGAGTGGTCACACGGGAAGTCACAGTTGCTGAGGCTTGGGGGTGAACCCTAGCTCGCGGAGGGAGGTTGGAGAGTGCCCTTGGAGCCAGGTCACACACAGGAATAGCTGGAGGGCCTGGGGGTGTTTAGTCCAGACAGAAAAAAACCCAAGAAGATGCGAGAGTGGTCTCCGGAGGTCTGGATCTACACTCGAGGGAGAGTCTGAAGGACTTTCTAGGAGTGGAGGTGTTGAGGGCTGTCTTAGAACGCATATTGAGATTATCATCTTGGACCAGCCCAGCTTGAATACATGGTATTTGGCTGGGTGGGAGTCTTCTGCAAGTGGACCTTCCAGGGGACCTGGTGTCATCTTTATGGTGCTGTCTTTGACGTCTTCTCCACCCAGCAATGGCTGATCCCTCCTTCCTCCAAGTTTGTCACATGTCTACCTCACTTACCTTCTTTATTGTAACCCTTGGCAATTGTTATTTCTGTGTTTGATTAACTTTTATGATGCCTTGCCTAAAGTTTCTATAAAAGTAAGGTGCTAGCCGGGCGTGGTGGTGCACGCTTGTAATCCCAGCATTTGGGAGGCTGAGACCGGAGGATCCGGGTTCGCGGCCAGCCTCAGCTACCTAGTGAGGTCCGAAACTTAGTGAGACCCTGTTTCAAAATAAAGAATAAAAAAAAAAATAGGGCTGGGGGTATAGCTTGGAGGTAGACTGCCCCTGAGTTCAATCCCCAGTACCTAAAAAAAAAAAAAAAAAAGTAAGGTGCTGGCTATAGATAGGAGGAGAATTGTCATCTATCTCCTCCCAGGCCCTCCAGTTATTAAATTCTCTTAAAAGCATTACATCAGGCTTCATGTCTTTGTCATGTGAGAAGATTATTGCCAAGAAGCTGCCTTAAGCAGCGACCGTCCATGTCAGGAACCATGGAATAACTTTCAGGAAGCTGTCTGAGCAGCGACCTTCCGTGGCAGAAACCACTGAATAATTTGCAGGGAGCTGCACGAAGCAGCAACCTTCCGTGGTGGGACTACGGAGCAAGCAGCGTCCACTAGAGCCCGAAATACAGAGGGGCTGTCTTGTAAAGGAAGGAACGGCCCATTCTTGGAGATAATTAAGAAGAAGCCAGAGCCGGGCGTGGTGGTGCACACTTATAATCCTAGTACTTAGGAGGCTGACACAGGAGGATGCGGGTTCCCAGCCAGCCTCAGCTACTTAGTGAGGCCCTCTGCAACTTAGTGAGACCCTGTTTCAAAATAAATAATAAAAAAATAGGACTGGGGGAGTAGCTCGGAAGTAGAATGCCCCTGGGTTCGATCTCCAGTACTAAAAAAAAAAAAAAAGAAAGAAAGAAATCCAGACAACTGCACACGGCACAGGCAGGAGCTGGAGCAGATGGCTGTTGTGGCCCCTGCTGAACTCCATAGGAAGAGAGGGCAGGCCTGGTGACCGCTGCGGTACTTCCTGAGCTGAGGCCTGGAGTCAGGGAGAGGACAGGCAGGGCTCTGGGCAGCCTGGGGCGAGGAGCCTGGCGAGGCCTTGCAGGTGCTCCGGCTCCCTGCTCTCTGCGTGTAGCTGTGGCTCAGCAGGTCTGCTTCCAGAGCTGGAGCCACAAGGCCACCATGGATGGCACCAGTCACCATGGCGCTGTGAGGACAGCAGTGCCACCTCAGTGTTCCTGTCCACCCAGTGCAGAGACTGAGGTCTCCACCACCCCATCCCCATCTGCTTCCTAGGACTTTGCCACAAACCACCAGCTGCTGGAGAGGCCGGAGACCCCCAGGTTGTCCCCATGTGCGCCTTCAGCCCTGGCCCTGCCAGGGGCAGGGGAGGGCAGTGTCCCTGGTCTGCCCCGACCTTGGTGGTCACACACAGGCCTGACTGTGTGCTCACCGTGGCCCCAGTGGCTCCCTGGCCGCCCCCAGCCCTGTGCTGTGTCCTGGGCAGGTGGCACAGTGCCCTGGGACCTGCAGCTTCCTCGAGCCCCGGCCTCTGGAGCACCCTCCGGACCCTGGAGGTGTCAGGCTGTGGGAACGTGGGAGGGGAGGAGGGACGGGTGCAGGGCCCGGTGGTATTCTCATTACCAGCAGCAGAGAGGGCGGCCAGCCTGCCCTGGCCACTGTGGCTGCCTTCACACCTCCTGGCTGCCTGTTGACACTAAGGCTGCCTCCCTCAAGGCAAAAGGTGTTGTCTTGGGAACCAGAGTGTGCAGGGGCCTCCAAAACAGCCCAGCAGCAGGCCCCCTTGGGAGCCCCAAAACATACTCCTAGGGTGGGGGTGGGGGGTGCAGGGCTGCAGGTCCCAGCCCCGGGAGGCTAGGGTAATGACAAGGCTTATGTCCCGGGCAGGATCCCTGCTTCAGAAGCCCTGAGTCAGCCTTCCCTGGCCCCAGGGTCTGGTGTGAGAGGCAGGCATGGCCAGGGAAGTCTGATGACAAGGCCTTAACTGACAGAGCACCATCAGTGTCATCGGGAGGCCCAGAGACTGACAGCCACCAGCGCCTGGTCACGGAGCAGCCTCTGGACTTGGGGCCATTCCTCACTGGGCCTCAGACCGGTTCTGATTGCTTCTGCAGGGAATAGGACTGAAACCATGCCCTCCTGCCTCAAACCCCAAGGCACAGCCTGCACTTGTTCCCTGGCTGAAATGAGGACACGGACCCAGAGAGGTCCTGTCACTTGCATAAGGTCCTCAGAACCAGGATCCCAAGCCCCTGGTATCCGGCTTTGCGTCACAGCCCATGCGCTGCACACGGGCGGGGGCTGGAGCTCTGGGGAGGGACAAGCTGGGCTGCTGGGGAGTAGGAGAAGGACCAGCATCCTCGCTCTGCCTGGGGTGACCCCACTGCTCCATGCCTGGGTGATCAGGGCTGGTCCCATGGGAGGAGAGGAGCCGAGACTATGGGGTCTTGGCAGAGGAGAAGGTGTGAGCCCTGGTCTGGGAGCCCAGGCTGCTTGGCAATGCCAGGAGGTGGGAGATGGTATGGACAGACAGGTGGGCTTAGGGTTGGATGAGAAAGACCTGCGGAGTGGGGAGTTAGGAGAGAAGCTGGAAGGTAGGTGCTGGAGGCAGGAAAGCAGCCAGGAGGCTGTGCTTGCATCAGGCAGGGGAGAAAATGTGGGGGAAGAGCAAGAGGGCTGAGCCGTGGCGGCCTCCGGGCTCCTGAGTGGCAAGGCCCAGTGGAGGCGGCCCAGGTGCAGCACGGTCTGGCCTTTACCCACCCAAGCCTCAGTTTCCTGGTCTGTGAAATGGGTATATGTAGTGACGGTGAGCCGGGGCCCGGTTCAACCCTGCAGTCCTGCCCACCCTGCAGGAAAGGCCAGTGGTGCTGCAGAAGAGCCGACCTCCTGGCCTTATCTCTAGAGGCCCCCGGGGGCCCCACCTCTTGGGGTGCAAACTAGCTGGGGAGGGGACTGCAAAATGTTTCCATCCTCCCTCTCCCTTATCTTCCTTCCTTCTTCCTTCCTTTCCCCCAAGTAATGCATGGCTCATTACTGGAAAGTGAGAAAATACAGACAAGCAAAAGGAAATTGAAATTGCCTGCTTCACTCTAGAGAGGGCAGGCGCTGCTGCCATGACTGCTGCGGCAGCCTGGGGCCAGGCTCGCCTTTGCCACGTAGCTCCTCTGCACCGGAACAGAGACGGAGAGACATTAGGGCAGAGTGTGACACTTAGATTCGTTCTCTGTTGTCTTAATTAATTTTTTTTTGTGGTACTGGGGATACCTCTGAGCTACACCCCCAGTCCTTTCTTTTTTTTGCAGTACTGGTGATTGAATTCAGGGGCATTCCACCTCTGAGCTATACCCCCAGCCCTATTTTTTATTCTTTATTTTGAAACAGGGTCTCACTAAGTTGCGGAGTGCCTCTCTAGGTAGCTGAGGCTGGCCTCGAACCCGGATCCCCCAGTCTCAGCCTCCCAAATGCTGGGATTATAAGCGTGCGCCACCATGCCCGGCTCCCAGCCCTCTTTTATTTTATATTATTATTATTATTTCTTTTGTAGTACAGGAAATTGAACCCAGAGGCATTCTACCTCCGAGCTGCACCCCAGCCCTATTTTTTATTCTTTATTTTGAAACAGGGTCTCACCAAGTTATGGAAGGCCTCACTAAGTAGCTGAGGCTGGTCGCGAACCTGTATCCTCCAGTCTCAGCCTCCAAAGTACTGGGATTACAAGCATGCATCACCACACCTGGCCCCAATTTTATTTCTTATTTGGAAACAGGGTCTCACTAGGTTGCTGACAGCTTCACTAAATTGCTGAGGCTGTCCTCAAACCTGTGATCCTCCTGTCTCAGCCTCTCAAGTACTAGGATTACAAGGGTGTGCCACCATGCCTGGCTTATTTTTTTTATTTTGAAACAGCTCTTGCTAAATTGCTGAGGCTGGGTGTTGAACCTGCAATCCTCCTGTCTCAGTCTTTGCAGGTGTGTGCCACTGTGCCTGGCTAAAGTCTTTCCTGACCAGCCCCAGCATCCGGACCTGCCCCCACTTGCACATGGCATGTAATTGCATATGGTATGTTATTGCACATGATGACGTTTGGCCCACCATGGGCCCCAGCCCCAGAAAAAGCCCTCTCTCTGCTAGTTGCATGAAGGTGCAATCTGCTCAGGTGCACAGCTCCCGGGCGGTGGGCATCGCCCTCTGCTGGCAGTGTCTGGGAGTGCGAGGACAGTGGAAAGCCCAGCCGCCCTCCTAAGCAGGGCCTCCCTCCAAGACCAGCAGAGGGGCCTCCCTGCTGCCTTTTACAGCTGGTGAGGCTGGGGCACACATCTGAATCTTTGCTTGGGCTAGTTCAGCTCCTTAATCCCTTCATGCCTCAGTTTCTCCACTTCCACTCTAAGGCTCAGTCCCACCCCCACCTGGATAAAGTTTAGGAGCATAAATGTAACACCCCTAAGGGAAGAGGTGCTACCAACTTACTGGCATTATCAGCCCCAGACCCAGGGGCTTCTGGCACTTCCTCTTGAGCCTTTCCTGGAATCCTTTCCTCCTCCCCCTCCCTTCTGTCACCCCTCTGCTGGCCTGTGACTGCCACTGGCTGAGCATCCTACTGATCCATGGCCAGATAATCATATTATCTTGGGTCCAGAATAATCTATTCCATATGGCTTGACACTCCAAGAGCCGAAAGTGTGAGGAGAGGGTGATCTTTCTTGGAAGGGGCTCCCCGGGAGCCTGGGGGCTGCAAGGAAGGAGGCTGGGGGCAAGGACTGAGGCTTCCTTCATGGTCCCCAGGACTACTTTGGGTCCTGCCTCATCTATCTGTGACCCAAGGGGGTATAGGGCCTGTGGGGGTGCTAGGTACTCCCCAGTACCTTTTCTGTTCCTCTCTAGATTGAGGGGTACTGCTTCATGGCACTGCTTCATAATTCTGGGGAGGTTTTATTTTTAATCTAAATTTTGTCTTGTGGGGTTTTTTTTGTTTGTTTGTTTTTGTGGTAGTAGGGCTTAAACTCAGGGGCATTCTACCTCTGAGCTATGCCCTTTGCATCTTTTTTTTTTTTTTAAAGTAGGGCCTTGCTAAGGTATCACACACTGGCCTTGAACCTGCCATCCTCCTGTCTCAACCTCCCAAGTACTGGAATTACAAGCGTGCACTACCATGCCTGGTGAAATTTTATTTTTTATACTCAGAGTCTCAGGCTCTCTCCCCCAGAGATTCGGGTCCATCAGGTCCAGGGTGGGGCAGGGAGAGCTCCTTGCATCCCCACAGACCTCTGTGATGTGAAGCAAGGCCTCTTGGGGGCTTGAGGGTTCCAGAGCCCCCTCACTCTCAGGGCTCTCCTCGGGATGAGAGGAGCCACTTGCATCTTCCAGAGGAGATAGGGGTGCAGGGAGTCCAAGCCTAATGGACCCCAGCTCTGCCCCGCCGAGCTGTGTGTGTGTGACAGGGGACAACCTCTCTGAGCCTCTTTCCTCATCTGCCAAGTGGCATGTTGTGAGTGTAAGTAGTGACCCAGCCAGGCCCTGGCACAGTGCCAGCCCAGAGGACGACAGTGTGCGTGTGCAGCGCGACTTGGTTCTCCTGCATGGCACAGAGACGGGGTCTCCACCTGGGCCACAGGCCAGCGGGGAGGCCTGGGCTGCCTACAGGGCAGAGGCTTCATAAAGACAACCTTCCCCAGAAAGGGCTGGTGGAGAGGTGTGGCTGGGTGATCCCTGGCTGTTGAGACACCCAAATTAGGGGCTTCCTGTGATGCTAAGCAGGCTGGCAGAAGGGGCAGAGCCACTTCCTTCTCCTGGGGCCTCTGGCTCCAGCAGTCTGGGATTATAGCACGAGGGGAGTGTTTACCTAGAGCCTTTGATTAGCACTCCAGGAAATGAGGGCACAGGAGGCTGGGGGCAGGAGGGTGCCGTGCCCAGGACCTCAGGAAGCGGGTTGGACCCTGAGCCTGGAGGGACCGCCCTGTCCTGCCTGCCCCCACCCTGCCAAGCTTGACTTCTCACCTCTGCTAGGTGGGGCCACTCCCAGGCCTCAATTCCCAGCCTTACACGTTAGCAGGCAAGGGTAGGCTCAGGCCAGGGGGAGCCCTGGTCACTGACTCTGGCACTTGTCAAAACACAGGACCCAAAAGTGTGAAGGCTGCAGCCCAGCGGGAGGATGTGTGGGGCCCTGCCGCCTGGAGAACTCATTAACTCAGGCAGCTCCCAGATGAACAACAGGGGAGGCTGGCCCAGATAAAGAGATCAAAGGGGAGACAGGCATGGGGGAGGGGGAGAGGGGACAGGGAGGCTGGCTGGTGCTCCGGTAGGGCCCCCAAGCGGCTGTAGCAGGCCCACTGACCATAGCCTTGCACCAGCTGGGCCCCCAAGTGCCTTCCCAGAGGGGTGACCAGAGAGGGAGCGCTCCCAGCCATCAGCATTGAGGGCTGAAGACCCCAGGGATGGGCTGGAGGCGGAACACCCCCCAACCCCATCTGCTCGCCTCTCAAGTTCTCTCTGTGGGTTCTTTTGGCCACACTTGCCCCTGTGTCTTTTGGGGGATACTGGAGATTGAACCCAGGGGCATTCTACCTCCAAGTGACACCCTCGGCTTTTTTATTTTGAAACAAGGTCTCATTAAGTTGCTGAGGCTGGCCTCAAACCTGTGATCCTCCTGTCTTAGCCTCCCAAGTGCTGGGATTACAGGCTTTCACCACTGGGTCTGGCTGCCCCTGTATCTTTTTAACCTTCCTTTTAGGCCTGACGTCAGCAATCTTACCATTCTTCACTCATGGGGTCTCTCTCTTGCTCCAAATCTCTCCATGGCTCCCGTGTGCTCCATCAATGTTAACTATTTGGTTTCAGATGAGAATTCTTAGGTGTCGTGCTTTTCAACATAAAAAGTGCATCTCTAGCCGGGCATGGTGGTGCACACCTATAATCCCAGTACTTGGGAGATCGAGACAGGAGGATCGAAGGTTTGAGGACAGCCTCAGCAAGTAGTAAGACTCTCATCAACCTAGTGAGATCCTGTTTCAAAATAAAAATGAAAAATAGGGCTGGGAGTATAACTCAGAGGTAGATGCCCCTGGGTTCAATCCCCAGTGAGACAGACAGACAGACACACAGACAGACAGACACACACACACACACACACACACACACACACACACACATATACACACACACACAGTGCATCTATCTAAATCTATCTAGTTGATTTTGGACTTAATAGAATATAAATTCATTTAAAAGCATTGTTGACAAGTAGCCAGTAACAGGCAGTTTCCTCTAGAGTAACAATTGGAAGCCTGAGGGCAGGCTAGGAAAGAGATTTGTTATACCCTATCTGTTGACCTTTTGACTCTTTAGCTCTGTGTATTTTCAACTAAAGATAAAACTCGAGTTTTGGGTCACTTTTAAGTTCCTAAGTTATTGGCTATCATGTGAAATTGCCAATTGTGGGAAGTGAAGGCGGGGTTTTGGTGGGCATGCAGAAGGTTGGCAGTCCCTGGACAACGGAGCCTGCCTAGGAGCCTGGCCTTTCCTCTGCACCCTCCCACCCTAGGGCACAGCACACTACAGACTCCCAGCTGCTCCTTCTCTCTGGCCTGGTGTCATCGGAGAGGCCCAACCTTTGGGCCCCTGTTCTCAGCTTGAGGCTGGAGCCCAGGAAGGCATCCACCTGCTCTGTCCAGACAGGGTGGACCCTGCTGACTCTGAGTGGGGGAGGCGCCTCCTGCACCAGGTGCTCCTTGGGAGTGGAAGGGCCTCAGGCACATGCACAAGGAGCACCTCGCCTTCCTCCACTGCTTCTCCAGGAAGTGACCATAGCCTGGACAGGACGGGCCTGCTGCCTCACACCACAGAGGAGTGGGTATAGCTGGTGTTAGAGCGGGCCAAGGGCAAAAGGAGGTAGGTCAGGGGAGGGGGTGTGGTGGGCAGAGCCAGCCAGGGAATAGGCTGCAAGCGGCTTGGCCTTCACTGTTACAAACCTGCCCACCCATCAGTCTACTGGGGCTGGAAGCCATAGTGGATGCAAAACGTCAGAGCCCTGGCACTGAGAGACCCTAGATGCCATTTCTCCTGAAAATGAAACCTTTAGGATGTGTTGCCAAGCACCATGTACTTCACAGTCTGGCTGGAGACGGCCCAGCCAGGCACAAAGTACCTGTGAGGAGGGCCTGGGTGGGATAGGCAGATTTTTTTTCTTTTTCTTTCTTTTTTTTTTTGCGCAGTACTGGGGATTGAACCCAGGGGCATTCTACCTCCGAGCCACACTCCCAGCCCTTTTTTTTTTTTTTTTTTGCGGTACTCGGGATTGAACTCAGGGGCATTCTCCCTCCGAGCTACACCCCCAGCCCTATTTTTTATTCTTTATTTTGAAACAGGGTCTCACTAAGTTGCAGAGTGCCTCACTAGGCAGCTGAGGCTGGCCGCAAACCAGGATCCTCTGGTCTCAGCCTCCCAAATGCTAGAATTACAAGTGTGCACCACCATGCCCGGCTCCCAGCCCTATTTTTTATTCTTTATTCTTTATTTTTTGTGGCCTGGAGATTGAGCTCAGGGGCACTGTACTTCTGAGCTACACCCCCAGTTCTATTTTTTATTCTTTATTTTGAAACAGGGTCTCACTAAGTTGTGGAGGGCCTCACTAAGTAGTTGAGGCTGGCCACGAACTCAGATCCTCCAGTCTCAGTCTCCCAAGTACTGAGATTACAAGTGTGCTCCACTACATCCGACTTTAATTATTTTTGAAACAAGGTCTTGCAAAGTAGCTGAGGCTGGCTGCAAACCTGCAATCCTCCTGTCTCAGCCTCCCAAGTACTGGGATTACAAGCATGCACCACCACGCCCAGCTCCTTTGAGATTTTATGTCAACAATTGTGTATGTAAGTAGAGGCAGTTTTATTTCTTCTTCTCCAATCTGAATTTATTTTTAAATTTCTCCTTATTTCCCAGCCCACACCTCCATCCAACACAGTGTTGAAGAGGTGTGGTAAGAGCCCGCATCCTCACTGTGTTCCCACACTGGGGGGAAGATCTCAGCGCTTCACTGTTGAGTGTGACGCTGCCTATTATCTGGTTGAGGAAATTCTTCACTAAGCGTGGTTTGCTGAAAGTTTTTATTACAGGGGGTCAATTTTGTTAGTTGCTCTACATCATTTCCATTCTCGTTTCCTTGGCAAACCTGTTGTACCTCCTGCAAAGTGCCAGACTGTCAGCTGTAGGACAGCGTTTAGGCCAAGTAGTACCCCGTCCGGCCAGGCTGGGGTGCTCTGGGGGAGGGGCAGCGGGCTCACTCCTTTCTCTGCCCAGATGATCCAGCAGCCTCTCCAGATCTGGCCAGCTGGTTGGACTTCCCTGGGTCAGCTTCATAAACCCCACACACACCAGGGAAGGGCCCACCCAGGCCCAGCCGGCCTCTGATGAGGAACAGGGATTACAGTTCTCCCCGCCATTAGAGGGAATCGAGGCCCCACTCTTGGTCTGTACGCAGAGGCTCCCATTATACGAATTGGAAGCCAAAGTGCAAAAATATTAAGAATTTGCAGAACGTCTCCAGTAGAGGAAGGCGGGCTTCCCTGGAAGGAACTGGACTTCCAGTTCTCAGATTCCCTGGCTTCTTTTAACCTGCTGGGCCCAAGCCAGGTCCCAAGTGGGGCGAACTAGTGGCACACAGCTATGGGGCCAGCACCATTGCCCACCATTGCTTCAAAGGGCCAGGCCCCACTCCGCTTTGATGTGCTGATGTGCCTGGAAGGGTCCCGCTTCACACCTCCGCCCGGGATAAAGCTGCCGCTGGGCCAGAGGCGCGCCTCCACCACCATGGCCCAGCCCCTGTGCCCGCTGCCCTCGGAGGCCTGGATCCTGTCGGACAACGGGAGCTCGGCCCGGCTGCCGCCGCCCTCCACTGCAGAGTGCAGCTGCTTTCCCGCCTCGTCCGGGGTATCGTGGGGTGCACCCCGCCCCGAGCGCGCCCGCCCAGCCCGGCGCACCCCGAGCGCCCGCCAGCGCCTGGGCAGCGGACAGCGGCGCAGCGCCAGCGAGCGCGAGAAGCTGCGCATGCGCACACTCGCCCGCGCGCTGCACGAGCTGCGCCGCTTCCTGCCGCCGTCCGTGGCTCCCGCGGGCCAGAGCCTGACCAAGATCGAGACGCTGCGCCTGGCCATCCGCTACATCGGCCACCTGTCGGCGGTGCTGGGGCTCAGCGAGGACAGCCTGCAACGCCCGCGGCGGCGCCCGGACACCGCGTCCCCCAGGTGCTGCGCGCCCTGCCCCGACGGCGGCCGGCACCTGGGCTTGGCGTCTGCGCCCGCCCGCCCTGCGCCCCCGCCAGTGCCGTGCGCCCAGGCGGCGGGTCCCCAAGGGCAGGCGACACAGCTCAGCCTCTCCTCTCCGGTTAGTAGGCCTGCCCCGCGCGGAACCCACCCACCCCCACTGGCCGCGCCATCTGTGCACGGCCCAGACGCGGGAACCAGCCATCCGATGGCCCTCCCGCCCGCAGCATGGCCTCGGCTGCCGGCTCTCTGAAGTGCCCTGGGCGCCCAAGCGGCGAGAGGGAGGGAGGGGCCGCTCGAGGTTCCTTGTCCGAGGTATCCGGAGAGTGGAGCCCAGGAGCGTGGACACCCACACTCCGCAGCAGGAGCTTAGGGCCACCGTGCTCCCCCTCTCTCCCCGCAGCTCTTTCCCGGCGACGTGCTGGCCCTGCTGGAGACCTGGGTGCCCCTCCCACCCCCCGAGCGGCCACCGGCCTGAAGAGTCCAAGTGACACCCTCTCTGAGCACCGAAGCCTTTTTGGCCTCAGCACCTTCGAAGTGGACTGTCTTTCCTGGAAGAGACACCAGCGACACTGGCATGGCCGTTCCCAGGAGATGGAAACCTCTCCTACCTAAAAGGGCCCTTCCCAGCCCCTCCTTGGAAGGAGGGACCCATAGGGTGGATGATCCCAAACAGGTCTCTGCTTTGTGTGTATTTATTTATTTGTGAATAAACTGCTGGTGTCATGTGGCAGTTCTTCCTTGCTGTGGGTTCAAAGAACAACATGGGAAAATAAGTGGGTTCTTGGGATCTTCACCTCCCTAAACACACAGGCCCAGACTCCTTCCTCCCGGTGGCCCCCTGGCTCAACATCTATTCTACATGGGTCTGCCTGGAAGGAGTAGGTGGGGGCCTCCTGGGGAAGTTCCTAAACCCAAAATATCTCTAGAAAATGCAACTCCACGCGGGGCATGTTGGCATGTGCCGGTAATCCCAGAACTAGGAAACTGAGACGGGAAGATCACCAGTTCAAGGCAGTAACTTAGCAAGACCTGCAGCAATTTAGTGAGACCCTGTTTCCAAATAAAATAGGGCTGGGGGTGTAACTCAGAGGTAGAACATCCCTAGATTCAATCCCGAGAACCACAAAAAAGAAAAGAAAATGCATCTCCGCTATTATATATTGTGCATCCATTACTTTATTACATATGCCTGAATGACCATTTTACAGAGGAATAAGGATCAGTACGTAAGCCTGATGGGACTTGGAAGTTGGGGGTCTCAGGCCTGGTAGGGTTTTGCTAGCTCCATTCATTCTGGGGCCCGATGGGGTGCTGGAGTCCTGATTTCCTTTGTGTTGAAGCTTCCTGGCCTCAGACCTAAGATTTCCCTCTCTTCCTTTCCTCCCATGTGGTTTAGGGACATAAATAACATCAATTTTATGTAGCCATGCTAGGGTGAGATGGGGGCCCATTGGGTTGCTGACTTGCAGCCAGACCCAGCCATTGCCCCACAGATCAGAGAATCATTGTGGGGGTGGGGGAGAGGAGAGCCAGCCAGGGGCCCAGAGGGCAGTCAACCTTAGGGGGTTCCAAGGGCTCAATCTCTCTGGATACCCACTAATCTCCTCACCTTCAAGGGTCTTTGAAATGCAAGCCTTAGTGTTCATTTTTTATGAACACAATATTGAGATATAATTCACATACCACAAAATTTACCCTTTAATTTATTTGGGGGGATACTGGGGATTGAACCCAGGGGCATTTTACCTCTAAACTACACCCTTAGCTCTTTTTTTTTTTTTTTTTTTCTGAAACAGTCTTGCTAGGTTGCTGAGAACCTTGCTAGGCTAAATTGTTGATCTTCCTGTCTCAGCCTCCCACATACTGGAATTACAGGCATGTGCCACCATGCCCTTCTCAAAATTCACCTCTTTTTACTTTTGTAGTGCTAGGGATTGAACTCAGGGGCGTTCTACCTCTAAGCTCTATTCCCAGCCTTATTTCCTACTTTATTTTTTATTTTGAAACAGGGTCTCGCTAATTTGCTAAAGGCCTACCTAAATTGCTGAGGTTGGCTTTCACTCTGCGATCCTTTTTGTACTTGGATTACAAGCATGCGCCACCACACCACCCTTTTAAACTGCACAGCTGTCCCAGTACTTGAGAGGCTGAGACAGGAGGATCTGGGTTTGCTGCCAGCCTCAGCTGCTTAGTGAGGCCCTCCGCAACTTAGTGAGACCCTGTTTCAAAATAAAGAATAAAAAATAGGGCTGGGGGTATAGCTCAGAGGTAGAATGCCCTGGGTTCAATCCCTAGTACTGCAAAAAAAGAAAAAAAGCACCCTTGAATGGTTTTGGTGTATTCATAGAGCTGTGCAACCATCACCACTAATTCTAGAACATTTTCATCACTTCCAAGAAGAAACTCTACCTTCCCATTAACCTCACTCCCCATTCACTACCCCCACCACCGCACCCCCCCCACTCATCCACTTATGGCCTCTATGGATTTGCCTATTCTGAACAAAGCAAAGGGATCATATAGCGTTGCTTCTTTGTGTGTCTGGCTTTCTGAGCATGTGTCTAAGGTTCACCCATGTTGTCTCATGTTCCCAGCTGGGGATGTAGCTCTTGGTAGAGTGCTTGCCTAGCTTGTGTGAGGCCCTGGGTTTGTTCCCCAGCACCAGGAGGGAGGGAGGAAACGATTCCTTTTCTTTGCAGAAAGGAAGGAAGGAAAGAAAGAAGGGAGGAAGGAAGGAAGGAAACCATTACTAGTGCTGCAGCCCAGACTAGGAGGGACAGTAATGCAGAGTGGGGTCAGGGCTCAGCTAGCTCTGGGGTTCAGGGGTCCAGGCCTGGGCAGGGCTCACCCTGGCTGGTGTTTGGCTGCAGAACGGAATCCAAGGGGGGGGGGCTCACACCTCCACTGGTCACCCCCCTTCCCACACCTCTGTCCCCATCTCCCACTCTCCTCCCAGAACCTTAACGGGATAGAATAGGAAAGTCTTCCTCCCCTTGAAGCTGACCCTGTTTAGAAAACCTATTTGCATGGCAAAGGCCCAGCAGTTTAGGACTGGGAATTAAAGTTATTAGCAAGTCTTTTCACAGATAAGTGGAGCTCATTGGCCAGCCCCTTCCCTTTGGAGAGCCTCTCCTGGGCTCCAAGTGGGAGCTGGCCATGTTTATTAGCACCTGGGTGTGAATTTTCATTAACACATCCTTGCTAATAGCAGCGGAGGCTGGAGGAGTGGCGATAGGAAGGAGTCACCTCCCACTGCTCCTGCTCGGATGGCCTGGGCCCCCTCCCTGGCCCAGCCTCGGCTGCACCTGGAGAGAGCCCTGTGTTCAGAGGACAGAGGCCCACATCCAGGTAGGCACCCTGAGCCAGGGGCAGGGGATCCTCTCTCCCTAGTTCTCAACCTACACCCATTATGGGGCCATTTTAAGGAAGAGGATGGTGGGATACAGCGTTGGGATTAAGACCCAGGGATGATCCCCCCCCCCCATATACCCTGTGCACTTAACCCCTGGGTGCACTGCCTCTGCTGAAAGCCAGCTGGTCTCAAGGTCATAGGGTGCCGGGTGGCCTCAACTCATGCAAGTCCCTGACAGGGAACCCCAGTCTGGAGCTGTCTGGGTTTTAAGCCAGGTGGGAGTTGGGCAAGATTATAATCGCAGGGAATCCCCGCCAGGGCCAGTCCTCTCCCTGATCACTGCAGACCCACAGCTGCCCCTTCTAAAGAGAGAGCTGCTTTCAGGGTCGGAGCTGGTCAGAACACCAGCAGAGGAGGGACGTCACGGAGCAGCTGCAAGGGCCCAGCTGTGCTTAGGGCTCCACAATCGCCCATTGATTCCAAGTCATTCTAGCTGCAGAGCCCCAGCGAGGAGAGCAACTCGGGGTGGCCTGCTCTTGTACGAAACAGGGAGCATGGGGAGGTGGAGGGTGTTTCCACAGAGCTAGCCCAGAGCTACTGGGGTGGGAACAACTGGGTTGTGGGTGGTCCACAAACCTGGTCTGGAATGACCCTGGCAGGCATACGTGTGCATGTGTATACATGTATGTGTGTGGTGGGGGGATGTAAAACACAGGTCCGAACACACATCGTCTAGCAGTGCCTGGCCACAGGGCAGCTGCTCCTTCCTGTTGAGCCCTCGGGCTGTCCTGTGGGAGGCTGGGACTCAGGGATGGGACCCAACTGTGGGGTGGCTGAGTTGCTTGTTGTAACCAAGGTCACAATCTGGAGGTGGGGCCAGAGATCAAGAGGTGATGGTCCTTGTCCACATCAGCAGGTGGCAAACCGCCCCCAGTGCCGGCTGGAGAGCTCTGGAGGGTGGGCGCTACACTCAGAGGGCGGCCAGATCCAGCTCCACTGGAACCACCACAGGCCTCTGGCCACGTGTGACTGAGAAGGTCTACCTGAGGGGGTGAGCGGGGTGCCCCAGGCTTCTGAGAGGCTCCCACTGGGAGAACTGGAGCCCCACAGGCTGCAGAGGGAAGGTAGCCCAGCGGGACCACAAAGCCTCTGCTTGCTCCAGGCCAGGCCAGAGGCCTTGGGGTGCTGACTGAGGACCAGAGTCTCCTTAACTCTCTCATCTCTAAACTTGTTTGCCTCCCTCTGACCCCATTCCCCTGAGAAGACACAGGCTCAGTCACCCAGGGGGCAGGACCTCTTTGGGGGCCGCCGGCATGGCCTCCTCTGCCTAACTGTGCATCCGCCCTGAGTGTGGCTAGAGCCTGGCAGCCTGGCCCCCCCGATGGGGACCCCCAGCCTGCAGTGGACTCTGCCAGGCCCTGGTTCCTGCATCCCTCTTGTGGATCTAGTCCAGGAGGCTCTGTGAATGCCTCAGCTTCCCCCGGCCCCTCTCTTCCACACTTACTAGGAAAGGAGGCAGCGGCTGGTGTTGACGCCCGTGGCTTTGCAGAGTGTGGATCTGGGCTCCCCAGCCTAGCTCAGCCTGGGCGGCCACCTCTGCCGTCTCCACAGGCTCGGCTTCCCTCTGGACATCCCCCCTCAGGCCCTGTCCTTCTCCTTTCCCCCAGACAGCTATCCACCGTCAGTCCTTAGTTTGGGGGGAACCCCTGCAGGTGTGGACACGTGCCGAGGTCATCACACTCAGGCCGGCAGGGGGCAGGCTCCGGGAGGGAGAGGCACCATGGGTGCTGGGGTGTCACCTGGCAGAAGGCAGGCTGAAAGGGGGTAGAGCTGAGAGATGGGGTCAAGCTTGCTCATCGCCTGGATCCAGCTGCACCACAGGCATCGCTCCTGGACATCTCCGTAGCCCAGCCAGCATCTACATATCATATGCATCTACGTACCCCTTTTGCTGGGGGTAGTTTGAGTTGCCTTTCTACACTAACTGTTGAAAAAGCCCAGCAGGGCTTGTTTCAGGCTGTTCCACTTCCCTCTCTGGAAAACGGAGGATGATCGTTGTGTTTCACAGGGTTACTTAAGGCTGAAGTGTAAAACACACACACACCACAGGTGTTGGTTCCCCAACGTTTGGGAGCCAAGACTAACTTCCGAAGCTCCCTGCCCTCATCTCAGAAGAGCGGTGTCCTCTGAGTAGAGGAAGAGAAGGTGTTTTCAGTCCCACGGTGGGGAGGGGAGAGGGCAGAGCATCTCAGGTGGGGACCCTTCACCGAGGGGGACATTTGGCCATGCAGCACAGAAGGGAGGGTGGTGTGTGGCCAGGGGAGGAGGTGGCTGGGGTGGACAGGATGCAGCCGTCACAATCCCCAAGGGCAGCCAACCTTCCACCCATCGGTTCCCAAAGTGGGAAGCCTGCTCCCTGGGGAGTGGGCTGCTGGAATGAAATACAGATACATAAAAGGATGCAGATTTGTCACTGTATCTCTATTTATTCACAGTTAAAGAAGGTAAACTTCCAAGAGGGAATGCTGAGTAATTAATTTTTTCCTTTCTGCAGAGGGGTGGTGAGCCAAATAAGTATGAGAACCTCTAGTGCGTGTGTGTGTGCGCGTGTGTGTGTGTGCATGTGTGTGTGCGCGTGTGTGCGTTCGTGTGTGCGCATGCGTGTGTGTGTGTGCGTGTGTGTGTGTGTGTGTGTGCGCGTGTGTGTGTGTGTGTGTGTGTGTGTGTGTGTGTGTATGTGCATGGCACTGGGAATTTACCCAGGGACATTCTACCTCTGAGCTATACCCCCAGCCCTATTTTTTTAAACAGGGTCTCACTAGGTTGATGAGAGTCTCACTACTTGCTGAGGCTGTTCTCGAACCTGCAATCCTCCTGTCTCAGCCTCCCAAGTACTGGGCTTACAAACCTGTGCCACCAGGCCCAGCTCTAGTGCAGTTTCTGATCCTGGAAGGCTGGGCACCTGGGGCCAGGCTGAGGCTTAGCCTCCTGCAGTTCTCAAAAGGAACCACGCGGTGTCCTCAGAGAGGGGACAAACAGCCTTTGAGCTGCTGGGGCTCCACCTGGCCTGGCACATGCTAAGCCTGGGTTCTACCACCCAGCTGCACCCCAGCCCTTCAAAGCCCGTCCACAGAAACAGAGAAGTGGGTGTGGAGGCCCAGGAGAGCCCCTGGCTGGGCCCGCTGGGCTCCAGGCTGGGTGGGAAGGTTGGGCCACACTGCACAGCATCTTGGGAGTCTGGTAACAGCATCTTGCTGTATGTTGGGGTCCTGCGGGCAGACAAGAGGCTGAGTGTTGAAGGTCCTCCAACAGTGCCCTTCCCCTTAGCTGCAAGTCCAGGGCCCTTGAGTTCTCCTTTTACCTCCGGACGCCCTGAGTGGAGCCGCCTCTCCTCCTCAGAAGTGCCCCAGGGAGTACTTCTTCAGATTCTCCCTCTGGAGGATCGTGGAGTACTTCCGAAACCGTGCCCAGTTCTCATGCTCTTTCATTGGGTTCTTCTTCAGTTTCTGGAAGCTGAGGGCCACACGAGTAGAGATGAGACACGCCTCGCCTCCTCAGCCTCCCGCTCCCCGGCCCCATCGGCACTCCGGCCCCATCACCACCCCGGCCACCCTGTGCTCCTGCAAGAAGATGCAGGAGGGAGGTGGCACCAGCCCTCAGTGCAGAGCCCACAGGCCCTAGCCTGGCACACAGCAAGTGCCACCCAGGGAATGATGGACCTGGTGCTCTAGACCAGGCAGGGCACACAGAGAGGTAGAACAGGCAGTCGAGGAGGGAAAAGTCCATTTGTAAACAAAACAGGGTCTATGTGGACAACGAGATATTATTCAGCTTATTCATAATTTATTTTTGCAGTATGGGGGATTGAACTTAGGGTCATTCTACCTTGGAGCTACACCCTCAGCCCATATTTATTCTTTATTTTGAAACAGGGTCTCACTAAGTTGCAGAGGGCCTCACTAAGTAGTTGAGGCTGGCCGCGAACCTGCAATCCTCCCAAGTACTGGGAATGCAAGCATGCGCCACTACACCCAGATTTATTCAGCCTTTAAAAAGGAGGAAGCCGGGCGT
>PVLC010003123.1:70017-102628 GCA_004027655.1 Graphiurus murinus
AAAAAAAAAAAAAAAAAAAAAAAAAAGGAGGAAATTGCCGGGCGTGGTGGTGCACGCTTGTAATCCCAGCATTCGGGAGGCTGAGACCGGAGGATCCAGGTTCACGGGCAGCCTCAGGTACTTAGTGAGGCCCTCCGCAACTTAGTGAGACCCTGTTTCAAAATAAAGAATATAAAAATAGGACTGGGGGTGTAGCTCAGAGGTGGAATGCCCCTGAGTTCAATCCCCAGTACCTCAAAATAAATAAATTAATTTAAAAAATAAATAAAAAGAAGGAAATTGTGCACGTGCGACCACACAGAGGAGCCTGAGATCACTACGCAGACTGAGTGAAGTCAGTCACAGAAGGACAAATGAAGCACTTTTCTAAAGATGTCTGGATTCAGTCTTTTTTTTTTTTTTTTTTTGTGGTACTGGGGCTATACTCCCAGACCCATTTTATTCTTTTATTTAGAAACAGGATCTCACTAAGTTGCAGATGGCCTCGCTGAGTTGCTGAGGCTGGTCTTGAATCTGCAATCCTCCCATCTTAGCCTCCCAAGTACTGGGATTACAAGCATGCGCCACCACACTGGGCTTGGATTCAGTCTTTTGAAGAATAAGAGTGTTTGAAAAAAAAAATAAATAAATGCATATTCACCACCAAACAATTAAAGATGCCTTTCACTTCACGGTGCAGGCAGAGATGTTTACTGCCCCAGGGTGGGGGCTGTAGGTGAGGCTGTGAGAGGAAGAGGTGCTGGTGCTGCCTGGCTTCTGCCCTGGCTGACAGAGTGAGAACTACAAAACACTGTTGAATCTAATTAAAGAATACTTAAATGAAGCTGGGTGTGGTGGCTCATGCCTGTAATTCCAGTACTGGGGTGGCTGAGACAGGAGGATTGCAGGATTGAGGGCAGCTTCAGCAAGACCCTGTTTCAAAATAAAAATAATAAAAAGGGCTGGGGGTGTAGCTTAGAGGTAGAATGCCCCTGAGTTCCATCCCCAGTCAGAGAGCGAGAACAAGAGCGAGAGCGAGAGCGAGAGCGAGAGCGAACATTTTGATTGTTCTGAGACTCTGAACTCAACCAGCAAGAAGAGTGCTTCTTGGCAAGAGAAGAAAAGCAGCCAGAACTCAACAGAAGAGAGAGAGCCAAAATGTGGTGGAATTGGCTGCAGCACAGGGAGCAGAGGACTGAAAAGAGTTCCGCGCGTCTCACCTGGTGAGCAGAGAGTGGAGGCAGCGCCGTCCTTTGGAGCCCACGTCACTGCTGCAAGAACCAGCAGCTCTCAGAGACCAACTCCAGCAAAGAAGGAGCAGACTCTTATTGAGCCGTGACCACAGAAAACTATCATCAAAGGTAATTGCACTCTTCTCTCCACGCTCGAATACCTCAAGACTCAACTCCCCAGGCCACCCAGCCAGATCCTGCAGTGAAATCCTGCAGCGACAGCTGAACTCAGACTAGGGAATGCCAGGACCTTCCTGCCGGGACCCCAGTGGCTACATCCCACCTCAAGACCACTGTGAATCTACAGAACCAGCCAGCCAGTGAACCTCTGTGGCTCTAGCTGAACTCATCTCTGCCTGCAGGGCCCCGAGCAGCACTCGTCAAGACCCTGCGTTTACAAAGCGTCCCAGCCAAAGCCTGTGTGGCTACAGGGACTTGTGAGGCAATGAATAACCTGTGGGGTCTGTGAGTTTGCAAATTAGCCCTGCAGAGGTGGGGGCAGGGGCTACAGTTGGACACAGCAGAAATGTGAATTAGCAGATAGTCCGTAGAGCCATTCAGGCGGGAGAGACTTAGGGTTGGCAGTTTGTCACGCCTCTGCAGGGTCTCCAGTAATCACTACAGGACCACCAGCAGTGGTGTCTGTGGGTTGATATAACTCAGCCAACCGTACTGCAGGCTTGGAAGGCTATAAACTCATGCCTGGTGGTATTTGGGTGCTACGAGGCCAGAGGCCAACAAGGTTTCATGTGATCACAACCATCCAGAGCCGCAGCTGTGTCCCTGGGGCTAAAAAGTGAGCCATCCAAGCCCCAGGCTCCGAACAGTACAATCTCTCCCTGCCAGAGCTTGGGCCCTGAAAGCAGGGAGACCAAGAGCCAGCAGGGGTTCACAAGATCACAGCCACAGGCTGGGAGTTCAACTCTCTCTCTCTCTGTCTCTCTGCCAGCAGAGTTTGGGCCTGGCGTGTGTGCATGTCAGTGATTGACAGTGTTCCACGTGATCTTAACCAGCAGACCAGCGGCAATGTCCTGGGCCATCAAAGCTCAACCAAACAGGCCACAAGAGAGAACATAGTAATCTCTGGCCCTGCTGAGCTCAGGCCCAGTGTCCACAGAGGCCAGCGGTCAGTGCTTTGCAGAGTTTCACAGGTTCACAATCAGCAGAGTAGTGGTGGGGCCTGTGGGGCATTAAATCCCAATCAGCAGGCTGTAGGCTCTGAATATCATAGTCTCTGTCTCCATGGAGTTAAGGCCTGGACAACATGGTGAGCTGCAGCCAAACCAGACACTCCTGTTTGCCTGCACTGACTAAAAATGATATCTTGTTAAAGAGGCTCTGGGGGACAAACTCAAACATTTGGTCGTATGAGACAGATTCATAGAGGAAATATATACACCCAGCATAGGCCTTATGATAAAGGGATAACAAATAGACACAGGACTCCCACACAAAGAGAAAGGGAATGCCAAGACAACAGAAATACAAACCTGAGAACTCTTAAGACATGAGAATGAAGAACAGTGAGGAAACAATAAACTCCCATAACTCAATGACAAGGGAGATTACCAATACTGAGCTGCAGGAAATGCCAGAAGGAGAATTTAGAATTTTGATTTTCAATATGATCAAAGGTCTCAGAAATGAAATCAGAGAAAGTGTACAGGAAATGATAGAACATATGAATAGAGAAATTGAGGTCCTAAGTAAGAATCAAAAGGAGGCTTTGAGCCAGGCGTGGTGGCACATGCTTGTAATCCCAGCATTTGGGAGGCTGAGACCAGAGGATCCGAGTTCGCAGCCAGCCTCAGCTACCTAGTGAGGCACTCCGCAACTTAGTGAGACCCTGTTTCAAAATAAAGAATAAAAAAAAAATAGGGCTGGATATGTAGCTCGGAGGTAGAATGCCCCTGAGTTCAATCCCCAGTACCACACACACAATAAAAGAAGGCTTTGAGTGAAATGAAGGATTAAATAAACAAATTAAAGACCTCAATGGAAACCACCTCTGGCAGGCTAGACCACATGGAAAATAGTCTCACAACATAGAGAAGACAATACAACACAACTAGAATATCCAAAAAATATGAGATAATATGAAATGACCTAACCTATAGATAATAGGCATTGAAAAAGGTCTAGAAGCACAAACCAAGGGTATTAGAAACTTCTTCAGAGAAATAATATCAGAGAGTTTACCAAACAGAAAAAGACTTGGACATCTATGTACAGGAGATATTCAGAACACCAAGAAGACAAAATCAAAGAACTTCTCCACATAATAATCAAAATGACTAACATAGAGGCCAAGGAAAGAATCTTAAAAGCATTGGGAACAAAAGAATGAGTGATATTCAGGGGCAAAACAATCATTCTAGGCTTCTCAACCGAAGTCATGAAAGCTAGGAGGGGCTAGTATGATATACTTCAGACCCCTTTTGAATGAAAACAACTTCCAACCAAAACTGCTCTATCCAACAAAGAATTTTATGGAGAAGTAAAAACCTTCCAAAGCAGAAACTAAAAGAATCCATGACTACCAAACTGGCAGTAGAGAAAATGCTTAAAAAATAAAACACAAGAAAAAAGAAGTATATACTGGAACCAGAGAAGGGGCAAATTCCACCAGAAGCGAAGAAGAAATAATGCTATATCAAACAGAAAATATAACTCAAAATGACAGGAAACAAAAATCATCTCTCAATAATGACACTGAATGTCAAAGGTCTAAACTACCCAATTAAAAGCCATAGACTCACAATGTGGATTATTTATTTATTTTGTGGCACTGGGGATTGAACCTGGGGGCATTCTACCTCTGAGCTACATCCCCAGGTCTTTATTTTTATTTTGAAACAGGGTCTCGCTAGATTGATGAAAGTCTCACTACTTGCTGGAACTGTCCTTGAACCTACGATCCTCCAGTCTCAGCTTCTCAATTACTGGGATTACAGGCATGTGCCACCATGCACAATGTGGATTAAAGAACATAATCCAACTAAATGCTGCTTGCAAGACACTCACCTTATAGGCAAAGATATCCATGCAAATGGAGACTGAAAACAAGCAGGAGTAGTAACACTCATATCCAACAAAGCAGACTTTAAGTTAAAACATATCAGAAGAGACAAGTGAGTCACTTCTTATTAATAAAAGGAAAAATCCCAACAGGAAGATGTAAAAATAGTAAATATTTATGCTCCAAATGTGGGTGTACCTACTTTTAGAAAACAAACTCTTTGGGACATTAGGTCTCAAATAGACCCCAATATAAGAATACTGGGAGAATTTAACACACTGCTCACACCACTAGATCGATTTTCCAGGCAAAAGATGAGTAAAGACTCTTCAGACTTGAAGAACACTATAAAGCAAATGGATCTAATAGACATATACAGAATATTCCAATCAACAACAACTGAATACACATTCTTCTCAGCTGCTCATAGAACCTTCTCCAAAATAGACCACATTCTGGGCCACAAAGCAATTACCAGCAAATTCAAAAAATGTAATATAATTCCTGTCATCTTTACAGATCATAATGGAATGAAATGAAAGTAGAAATCAACAACAGGAAGACCAAAAGAAATTACATAAATACCTGGAGACTGAATGACACACTTTTGAATGAGGACAGATCAGAGAAGAAATAAGGGGAGAAATCAGAAAAATTTTAGAAGTAAACAAAAATAGACACAACATGCCAAAATCTATGGGACATTTTGAAGGCTGTTTTAAGAAGAAAAATTTTAGCACTGAGAATCCACATAAGAAAAACAGAAAATCACCAAATAAACAACCTAATGACATACCTCAAGGAACTAGAAAAACAGGAACAGTCTAATCCCAAAGCCAGTAGAAGGCAGAAGATCATCAAGTTAACGGCATAAATCAATGAAATAGAGAATAAAAAGACAATACAAAAATAAACAAAACGAAAGCATGGTTCTTTGAGATTAACAAGATTGATAAACCCTTAGTTAACCTAACCAAAAGAAAGAGAATCAAGCCAAATTATTAAAATTAGAAATGAAAAAATGAGACATATCCACAGACAGTGGGGAAATCCAGAGGATTGTCAGAGACTATTTTGAAAATTCATATTTCAATAAACTGGAAAAACAGAAGAAATTGACAGATTTCTAGATACATACAATCCACCTAAATTGAACCAAGAAGATATAGAAAACCTAAACTGACTAATAGCAAGCAAAGAGATAGAAACAGCAATAAATAAACCTTCCATCAAAGAAAAGCCCAGTCCAGACAGATTCCCTGCTGAATTCTATAAAACCTTTACAGAAGAACTAAACCCAATACTTTACAAGTTGTTCTGTGAAATCGAAAGAGATAGAATTCTTCCAAACTCCTTCTATGATGCCAGTATTACCTTAACACCAAAAACAAAGATTCCTCAAGACAAGAAAATTACAGACCAACAAAATAGATGCAAAAATTCTTTTGTGTGTGTGCATGTGTGGTACTGTGGATTGAACCTAGGAGTATTCTACCTCCAAGCTACACCCTCAGCCCTATTTTATTTTTATTTTGAAACAAGGTCTCACTAGGTTGATGAGTCTCACTGCTTTGCTGAGGCTATCCTTGAATCTGCAATCCACCTGTCTCAGCCTCCCAAGTACTGGAATTATAGTTGTGCACCACCATGCCCGGTTAGATGCAAAATTTCTAAGCAAAATACTAGTGATATGTATTCAAAACCATATCAAGAAAATTGTACACCATGACCAAGTTGGTTTCATCCCAGGGATGCAAGTCTAGTTCAATATACACAAATCAATACATGTTATTCACCACATAAACAGAACTAAGGGCAAAAATCACATGATCATCTCAATAGATGCTGAAAACACATTTGACAAAATCCAACACCCAATCATGTTAAAGACACTACAAAAATTAGAATAGAAGGAACTTACCTCAATGTCATTAAGGCAATATACAATAAACCCAAATCCAACATCATATTGAATGGGGAAAAACTGTGGGAATTCCCTTTAAAATCAGGAACCAGACAAGAATGTCCACTATCACCACTCCATTTCAATGTAGTCCTTGAGACTCTTGCCAGAGCAATAAGGCAAGAGAGAAAGATATCAAAGGAATTCAAATAGGAAAACAAGAATTGAATTTATTTGCAGGTGACAGATCCTATATTTAGAAGACCCAAAATACTCAACCAAAAGACTTTTACAGCTGATTAACAAATTCATCAAAGTAGCGAGATACAAAATCGATCTAAAAAAAAAAAAGTAGTTTTTCTATATGACAACCATATATCTACTGAGAAAGAAATCCAGAAAACAATTCCATTTACAATAACCTCAAAAACAGTAAAAGACTTAGGAATAAATCTAACCAATGAGGTAAAAGACCTCTACAGTGAAAATTATAAAACACCAAAAAAAGAAATTGAAGAAGATCTTAGAAGATGGAAAGATCTCCCTTGCTCTTGGATAGTCAGAATAAATATTATCAAAATGGCCATTCTACCAAAAGTGATCTACAGATTCAATGTAATCCTTATCAAAATACCAACATCATTTTTCACAGATCTAGAAAAATTAGTCCTAAATTTTATATGGAGAAACAAAAGACTCAGAATAGCCAAAGCAATTCTTAGCAGTAAGAACCATGCAAGAAGCATCACAATTCTTGATTTCAAATTATAGTACAGAACTATAGTAATAAAAACAGCATGGATACTGGCACAAAAACAGACATATAGACAGAATAGAAGATACAGAAATAAATCCACACACTTACAGCAAATTGATTTTCAACAAAGGTGTCAAACACATACATTGGAGAAAAGACAGCCTTTTCAACAAATCATGTTGAGAAAACTGGTTATTCGTAGAAAAGTTGAATTAAATCCTTACCTCTTACTCTACAAAAGAGTCGAGATGGATCAAAGATCTGGGAATTAGACCAGAGTTGTGAAGCTACTAGAGGAGGGCATAGGCCCAAGACTTCAACATATAGGCAGAGGTAGAAACTTCTTCAGTAAGACTCCAAAGCTCAGGAAATTAAAACAAGGATTAATAAATGGGATGGCATTAAATCAAAAAGCTTCTGCTCATCAAAGGAAACCATCAAGTCTAAAGAGAGAGCCAACAGAATGGGAGAAGATCTTTGCCAGTTATCCCTTTGATAGAAGACTAATATTTAGAATATACAAAGTACAGCCGAGCGTAGTGGCACACGCTTGTAATCCCAGCATTTGGGAGGCTAAGACTGGAGGATCCAGGTTTGCAGCCAGCCTCAGCTACTAAATAGCAGCCAGCCTCCGCAACTTAGTGAGACCCTGTTTCAAAATAAAGAATAAAAAATAGGGCTATAACTCGGAGGTAGAATGCCCCTGAGTTCAATCCCCAGTACAACAACAACAACAAAAAAGAATATACAAAGTACTTAAAAGGCTCAACACTAAAAAAAAAAAAAAAAAAAAAAAAAAAAAAAAAAAAAAAAAAAAAAAAAAAAAAAAAAAAAAAAAAAAAAAAAAAAAAAAAAAAAAAAAAAAAAAAAAAAAAAAAAAAAAAAAAAAAAAAAAAAAAAAAAAAAAAAAAAAAAAAAAAAAAAAAAAAAAAAAAAAAAAAAAAAAAAAAAAAAAAAAACCCAATCAAGAAATGGGAAATTGAACTAAATATATACTTCACAAAAGAAGAAATACAAATGGCCAATAAATACATGAAAAAAATATTCAACATCATTAGCAATCAGGGAGATGCAAATCAAAACTACACTGAGATTACATCTAACCCAAATCAGAACAGCAATCATCAAGAAGTCAAACAATAAATGCGGGCGAGGATGTGGGGAAATAGGAACTCTACTACACTGCTGGTGGTATTGCAAATTAATGCAGCTGCTATGGAGATCAGTGTGGAGATTCCTCAGAAAATTGGGAATGGATCCACCATATAATCCAGCTATACCACTCCTGGGAATCTTTCCAAAGGGACTGAAATCAGAAAATCATAGTAATGTACACATATCTATGTTTATAGCAGCACAATTCTCAAAAGACAAATTATGGAACCAACCTAGGTGCCCATCAACAGATGAATGGATTACAAAATTATGGGATATACCTACAATGGAATTCTACTCAGCAATAAAGAACAAAATTATGTCATTTGCAGGAAAATGGATGGACCTGGAGAACATTACACTAAGTGAGAGTAGCCAGCCACAGAAAGTGAAGGGTCATATGTTTTCTCTCATATGGGGGAGCTAGGGAGTAATCAGGATACAAAGAGACTTCAGGTAATGAAGGAGAAACCCCAGTGGAGCCAGGGAGGTGGTCTAGGGGAAGCTCGGGGGGAGAGGGAGGAGGAGTCACCTCCACTGACATTAAGCACATATGTGAGAACACCGGTGTCAATCTCAACACCCTGGGGAAGGAGGAAGCGTGGAGGGGGAGGAAGAGGGAGCTGGAGGAAAGCCAAGTGCTGTGTGCATGTATATCACCATCGCCATGAACTGCATTATGATGTGAGACTATAACGCACCAATAAAAGTATAAAAAACAGAATAAAAGTTGGGAGTTAGAAAAACAAAAGCAAAAATTAAATATCATGTTGGGGTGTAGAACCACTTTCTCTGTGGATCTAGCAATAAAGAGTGCCTAGCCTTTTCCGCGTGCCCCTGGCCATGTCCCAGAGGACATGGGATCTTGTTTTCAAAGGTGACCAAGGTTTGTCACACCGCTAGAGGGCGCCAGAGTGAAGATCCCATCCTTGCCTCCCACCCTCCCCACTGCCGGATTGCAGGACTTGCTTCCTGACTTGGACGCTCTTTACCACTGCCCTCAGCCAAGCCTAAAGGAGACAATTCCAGGTACGCGACACCTAGAGCTTCTGTTTGGCTAAACAAGCAATGAAAAAATAACTTCAAAGACAAACCAGGAAAACCTACCTACAACATATCGACAATTCTTTTTTATTTATTTATTTTTGCGGTACTGGGGATTGAACTCAGGGGCATTCTACCTCCGAGCTATACCCCCAGTCCTATTTTTTTTAATCTTTATTTTGAAACCAGGTCTCACCAAGTTGTGGAGTGCCTCACTAGGAAGCTGAGGCTGACTGTGAACCCGGATCCTCTGGTCTCAGCCTCCCAAATGCTTTTTTTGTGGTGCTGGGGATTGAACCCAAGGGTATTTGACCTCTGAACCACACCCCTAGCCCTTTTTATTTTTTATTTTGAAACAGGGTCTCTCACTAGGTTGCTGAGAGACTTGCTAAATTGCTGAGGCTGTCCTCAAACTTGCAATTCTCCTGTCTCAGCCTCTCAAGTATTGAAATTACAAGCCTACACGGCCACTCCCAGCAAAACCTCTTAAAATGAAAATAAAACAGGTACATCCATGCGTGGGGGCAGGGAACATGGCAAGTTGTAGAAGGAGGGAGAAATTTATAATACTGGATGCATAACAAAAAATTAATTTTTAGCCAGGCGTGGTGGCCCATGCTTGTAATCCCAGTACTTGGGAGGCTGACACAGGAGGATCCGGGTTCACGGCCAGCCTCAACTACTTAGTGAAGCACTCCTCGACTTAGTGAGACCCTGTTTCAAAATAAAGAATAAAAAATAGGACTGGGGGTATAGCTTGGAGATAGAATGCCCCTGGGTTCAATTCCCAGTATTGCAAAAAAAAATTAATTTTTATTTATTTATTTTTTGTGGTACTGGTAATTGAACCCAGGGGCATTCTACCTCCAAGCTACAGGCCAAGCCCTATTTCATTTTTAATTTTGAGACAGGGTCTAGCTAGATTTATGAGAGTCTCACTACTTGCTGAGGCTGTCCTCAAACCTATGATCCTCCTGTCTCAGACTCCCAAGTACTGGAATTACAAGCATGCACCACTACGCCCAGCCTAAAAAATGAATCTTTAACCCTTAATTTCCACATTAAATGATACTGAGCTATTGATTTCTGTCCCCGCTTCTATGGCCAGCATGGAAAGAGACAAGCACACAGCATCTTCCCCGGGGCACAGGAGGGACAGTAGAAGAAAGCAGCACTGTCCAGGCACAATCCTTCGTGCATTTAAAAATAAAAATGGGGAAGTTGTGGGAGCCCAGCTGGGCCCTCTCCCCCCCTGGCAGTTGCTATCTGCATATATGAGTAATTATACTGACTTTTCTGCTATGGCTACTTTGGCGTCTCGAAGTCTGGAGATTGTTCCTAGGATGCGTAGATGAAAGACCCTCCTACTTCTTAGAAAGTAAATCTATGACCTTAAAGGAGTATGGTTTTATGACTCTAGAAAGTTTGCTTGACCAGGCTATGTTAAGAATGTGGGCTCTACATGTAAAACGAAGAAGTGGTGCTATTTGTGTTCTGACAATGATTGATATGTCGTAAATGTCTAAGTAACCTTGTTGTACTCAAGAAATGTATAAAAAATCTGTGCTAAGCCGGGCGTGGTGGCGCACGCTTGTAATCCCAGCATTCGGGAGGCTGAGACCGGAGGATCCGGGTTCGAGGCCAGCCTCAGCTAACTAGTGAGGCACTCCACAACTTAGTGAGACTCGGTTTCAAAATAAAGAATAAAAAATAGGGCTGGGGGTATAGCTCGGAGGTAGAATGCCTCTGAGTTCAATCCCCAGTACTGGAAAAAAAAAAAAAAAAAAAAATCTGTGCTAAAAAAAAAAAAAAAAAAAGCAGCACTGTCCAGACGTGTCTATCCCACTGCCCTGAAAGTCCACCTCCAAGAATTTGCCCTACAGGAATATTAGGGAAACAAAATGACTGTGTAAGCACGCACGTGCGGGGCTGTGTTTTGTGGGAACCTCTAGGGCTCTGGCTCTTGGGCTGAGCAGCACCTGCTTGTTTGCTAACATGGAGAAGCAGTGACATCACCCACGATTAGGACAATCTGGTGGAGAAGAGGTCACCAACCAGATGGGGGAGAAGCAGAGACGCTTACTCTTGGTGGTCTGGGGCCCCAAGCCCAGCAGCAGGTGCTAGAGGGGCATGGGCAGGGTGCAGAGGGGACGTGAGGCCAAGGGGAGCCAGAGCAGAGGTGGGAGGAGACGGAGCGAGGGGACAGACGTGTGGCTGGGCTGCAACGTCACCTTAATAGCTGGGCCTTGAGCAAGGGCTCAGTCCTGCTGGAGTCCTGCAAGGCAGATGATTCCAAAAGAAGGAATGCGTGGCATATCCCACTTTGCATTATTATATTCTGGAAATTTGGGGTGCTTTGGGTTTTGTTTTCACATTAATTATAAAGGAGAATTTCTCAGAGACACAGGATGGCTGGACGGATTGTGATGTTAGCTAAAAAGACAATGCCTCAGCTCGCCTCAGAGATATTCATTAACCTTTTACAAACATCAGGAATTGAACTTTGCAAGCTTAGCTACTAAACTAAAGAGACTTAGGTCTACTATTTTATCTATGAATAAAGAAGTAAAGACAGTTTGTCTACCTTCCCCCTTTGTCTCCACCACTCATTAACTAACTCTAGCTGCCTGAGAATAAGATAAGAACACTGCTTACAGGAGCTAAAATAAATAATGAAGATTTAAACTGATGAATAGAGACTCCTCTTCATCGTTAACCTTTAACACTGTTTTTGTACTGAAAGAATTTTTATATACGTATTGTATTCTGTAACCTTTGCTGTTTTCTTAATCCCATCAAATACTATGGGAAATAGCCTTTCTAGTTAAAGATGTACCCACTCAAAACTTCAGGAAAAACAAGTCTGTAAAAATTCCTGCCTCATTGTAAAAGATAGTGTAAGAAATGGTGACTGACATGAATTAAACAGATGCGTTTCAACACTGCATTGGGTGTGAGCGTATTCTCATGACCTCCTCTTGATCCACACCTACCGAGGGACCCCCGACCCTGCTGCCTCGAGGGCTGGCCCCTGACACCGGGCGCCTGAGGGAACCGCACCTGAGTCTGCACTGTGATTTCCTTTGACTTGTTGTGGAGGGGAAGAAGTGAGCCGGGTTTGTCTGAGCCTGGCACCAACTAGCAAGGGGATTTATAGGACCCCCACCCAAAGGCCCTTCCGTGAGAACGACGGTGAGTCTCCATCATCAGCACACACTCAGTGTTCTCTATAGTTTCAGGACAAGATGCTACCAAGGTGCATGTGTGTATTCCAAAAGCCCCTTTGCATACTCAGACAGCAGACAGACAGCTTCAGGTCCGCACCGGCCTCCATATCCAAACCGGCTGTTTGGAGGTCTACGGATCCCCAAGTAACTCTGGGCCAGATTCATCCCTTCATTTCTCAAGAAAGGCCAAAGACGCTTAAAGTGGGCTGGGACCCTCACAACAGGGTCAGAATGCCACCCCCCCCCCCCCGATGAAGTGGTGTCACACCGTCCCGCCCCTTGCCAGGGGAGCCGGAGCTGTGTAGGTCAGGGGCCACTGGGTCATGCAGAACTCAGTTTCTGGCACAAAGGGAGGTGGCAGAGCCTGGCTTCCAAAGGCTGAATGAGGAGAGGCCGCTTCTGCAGGTTCCCCACTGTCCTCAAAATTTGTCTCATGACCAGCCAGAGACAGGGAGTCCGGGGATGGCAATGGTGCCCCTGGGGGCCTGGATGGAGGGGACAGAGGTCCACTGGGTGGGGTGGCACATTTGGTGCTAACTGGCCCCCTTCCAAAGCTGGAAAGGCAGGCCCTGTTTCATAGTGGCTGCTTACAAAAGTCCCTGAACGGGTTTTGTGAAAACCATTTGGACAGACTATTGCAAGTTTGGAACTTTGAATCTATTGCTACATGGACCCTTACAGTTTCACCTAGTTCTGAGGGCCAAGAGAAACTATTTCAGAAACAAGGAGTAAACAGGAAGAAGGAGAGACAGAGAGAGGAGGGGGACCAAAGCCTTTGGGGTGTGTATGGGGGTACGTGTGGTAAAATGAGGAGAGTCAAATGTTCATGACAAGTCAGGCGCAGTGGGGCACCCCTGAAATCCCAGTACTTGGGAGGCTAAGACAGGAGGTTTGAGGCTAGCCTCAGCAACTTAGTGAAATCCTGTTTCAAAAAAAAAAAAGGTTGGGGGCAGTGTAGCTCAGAGGTAGAATACCGAATACCCCTAGGTGCAACTCTCAGTAACACACACACACACACACACACACACACACACACACACACACACACACATACCACATGAAGCTACTGCATGCTTGAAAGATTACACAATTAAATGTTGAGGTTACTCTTTAGGAAAGCCCCTGAAACCAGATCCTAGAGCAAGTAGAGGAAGAAAACAAACACAGAAAACCTTCTTTAAATCAAGTACCTCTGCAAGGTACAGTCCTGTTCCGCGTCCCTCTTCCTCTCCTGGTGAGTGGGCACGCTTCCCTCCATGAGATCCTGAGAGTCACTCAGGCAACCAGCACAACAGAGGAGGTACACAAATGTAGCGGGTAAGGGGCCCAGGATGTGGCTCAGAAAACAAAAGGTGGGAGCGGGGTGCAGGTAAGAGGAGGCCTGGGATGGCAAGCAAAGTCGGGGTAGTGCCCAGGTGTAGCAGCCGCAAACCTGTGATCCTCCTATCTCAGCCTCACAAGTACTGGGATTACAATCCCCAGGAATTTTTTTGTGTGTGTGTGTATATGTGTGGTATTTTTGTGTGTGTGTGTATATGTGTGGTATTGGAGGTTGAACCCAGGGAGATTCTACCTCCTAGCTACACCCCCAGCCCTATTTTATTCTTTATTTTGAAACAGAGTCTCACTAAATTGCGGAGGGCCTCACAAATTGCTGAGGCTGGGTGCAAACCTGCAATCCTCCTGTCTCAGCTTCCCAAGTACTGGGATTACAAGCATATGCCACCATGCCTGGCTTTTTATTCTTTATTTTGAAACAGGGTCCCACTGAGTTGCTGAGGGCCTTGCTAAGTTGTTGAGGCTGGCTGTGAACCTGTGGTCCTCCTGTCTCAGCCTCTCAAGTACTGAGATTACAAGCCTGCACCACACGCCTGGCTTCCCCAGGCATTTTGGATAACAGGGAGGGGGCCATCTTCATCCTCTTACCTATATTTTGTTAGGAACCACCTGGGGCCTGCCATTCACACGTTATCATCTCATATAATACCTACAAGCTCTAAAAACAGACATAGTTGAAACTTCCGGAACAGAGCCAGGCATAATAGGTATTTGGGGAGTGAATGAGGAAGCCGAGGCCCTGGCAGGTTGGCTAAGTGGCCCAAGGTCTTGTAGTTCAAAGCAGTAGGGTCAGAATTCAAACCCAGGCCTGCTTGGCTCTGGATCTGCTTGCTGGAGCCATTCTACTTTGTTCCTCCCTGAGGAAAAGTCTAAATATAGAAAGCAGAAATGGTTGGGAAGGGACGGGCATTCTGCTGATTGAAGAGATTTCGGAGTGCAGAGGTCACGCTATGCAAGGACATGGAGACGCGAAAGGAAACAGGCCTGTGGAAGCACCAGCTCAGAGAGAGGAGCCCGTGATGACCCCATCCACCCAAACCGTGCTCAGGTGAGCGGGATGGAGTGGAAGGGATTCCCGACTCTCCAGGACGGACTCCGTAGAGTTCAGAGGAAAGCAAGAGGACGGAGACTGACACATCGTCCTTCATCCAGATGACGGACGAAGGACAGGGGTCTTAGATACGCACTGGCCGACATTTCCTGCCAAGGGCCAGAGAGGGAATAATTTAGGCTCTGTGGGTCATCGTCTCTGCTGCCATGACTCAGCTCCACTGGAGTAGCACACAGCAGCCACAGATAGTGTATAAACAAATGAGCATGATTGTGTTAGAATAAAACTGGTTTTGCAAGGGGCGGGGCATGTGGCTCAGTGGTAGAGGGTTTGCCTAGACTGTACAAGGCCATGAGATCAATCCCCAGTGCCAGAAAAAAACTGAAGCACAACAAAAAGTTGGGCACAGTGGCACATACCTGTAATCCCAGTATTTGGGAGGCTGAGACAGGAGGATCACAGGTTCGAGGAAGGCCCCAGCACTTAGTGAGAGTCTCAGCAATCCTGAGACTGTTTCAAAATAAAAATTAAAAAGGGTTGGGGGTGTAGCTTAAGGGTAGAATGCCCCTGGGTTCAATCTCTAGTACACTAAATAAATAAGTAAATAAATAAGAATTGAAGTCAGGCATGGTGGTGCATGCTTGTAATTTCAGTACTTGGGAGGCTGAGACAGGAGGATCACAGGTTCAAAGCCAGCCTCCATAACTTACCAAAGCTCTCAGCAACCTAGTGAGACCCTGTTTCAAATAAGAAATAAAATCGGGCTGGGAGTGTAGCTTGGAGGTAGAATGCCTCTAGGTTCAATCCCTAGCACCAAGAAAAATAAAAAATAAATATAAATAAAATAAAAAGGAATTGAGAAAATAAAAAGAAAAGATAGTCATGACAGCCAGAAAATAGCCTACTGAAGCCTTTCTGTTCCTTGTCTACACACTAGTGTGAACTGGCGCGCGGCTCGGGGTGGAATCTCTCGCGGGGAACTGAAATGCTGACGATCTCAGCGTGGGCCAGACCCCACTCTCTGCACATGCGCGGAGACTTCACCTGCCCTGGAGGAGCCGCTCGCATCTCTCTTCCAGCGACAGCACCCGGAGGAACGATTCGCTGTCTCTCAAGTCCTTCTGAGGAATGGTGCAATTTTTGCAGATATTTTCCAGGAGTGGGTAGGCTTTGAAATCAAAACAGAAAACGGAACTTGGGATGTCCTTTGGGTCTTCACTGGGAGATTCTGCATCATCCAGAGGGTTTCCTGCAACGAAACGGAGCCCCATGTTCTGCGTGGTCGTGTCTCTGCGGGGGCTGAGTCGCTTGGGCTCACTGGGAAGAGCCACTTGCTACACCCCCAGCCCTATTTTTTTATTCTTTATTTTGAAACAGGGTCTCACTAAGTTGCGAAGGGCCTCACTAAGTAGCTGAGGTTGGCCGAGAACCCGGATCCTCCAGTCTTAGTCTCCCAAATGCTGGGATTACAAGCGTGCGCCACCACGCCCGGCTAGGAAGAGCCACTTGAGTGGGGAGTGGGAGCCCAGAGAAGAGGCCGGGGCTGCAGTGCCCTTAGGCCATGGTGGGGACATGGAGGGTCCTGGGGGAGAAGACAGGGGGTCCCCGGGGGGTCGGAGCCACAGCCCTCATGTTCCCCTCTGCACCTTGGAGCAGGAAGTATGGGTGGTGGGAGGACACCGCGAACAAGGGCTTCCAGGGCACCTCGGGCTGGTGGCCGGGGGGAGCAAAGGCGCAGATGATTTTGGTCGTGGTCACATTCATGAGGCTTATGGAGCCGTTCTTGGAAAAGAGCAGCACCTGAGGAGCAGAGACACGGAGTGGGGACTCCCGCGGGGCTCGGACCCCACAGGAGGGCAGAGGCCACCTGGTGTGGGGTGGGAAGCAGCGGGTGCACAGCATGGAGAAGGGTTCCAGAGCCATCCCAGGACGTGGGGGGAGCACGGCTCGTGCTGCCTCCCTCAGGGATGAGCTGGCAGAAGGCCCTGCCCCATGTACCGCTGAACCGGGGTGCCGCTCTCCCTTTGGCCCCCCCTTGGCTTCTCCCTGTCCTTGCCAGGTTCCTTGCTGGAGAACTCGCCCTTCTGCGCCCCCTGGGGACCAGGCTCAATCCCGTGGCAGGGAACAAACCAGGCTTGCTGGGCTCCAAGCGCCTTCCCTGGCCCCACATCCCTCTCTCCCGTGCCAGGCCTCACTCACACCGCAGCTCCTCGCCACCTTCTCCACCCCTGCCTCCTGCCTTTGTCCCCACCGGGGATTTGTAGCTGCAGAAGCCCAAGCACCGTCTCTTCAGACAGGGTGCTGCACTCTCAGCCCCTCCAAAAGTCTCCCCAGCGTGCAGGACCCCGGGATTGGAGAGTCCTCAGAAATCACACTGGGAGCTCCTCTTCCTTGTCTTGTAAGTGATGGCAGTACCCAGGGAGCCTCTCTCTGCTCTCTGCAGGGGAACCTGCAGGCACCCAGCTTCCTCCCCTGCTCACTTGCTGACTGGTGAGCACAGAAGGGGTGCTCTGAGCCCCGAGCTCTCTTGGAGGCTCCCTGGGGCCCTATGTGCCCTCACCCTCTTTCTTTCCAGGCCTGTGTCCCATCAGGTGGGCCCTGTGAGAATCAGGATCAGCTGCAATGCAATGCACTGGTGGCCCAGCCCCTCCGACTTTTCAGCCCTTTCTGAGCATGCGCTCTCCCGCTCTCACCTCTCCATGCCTCAAGCGCCCCCCACAGGAGGGCACCCTGTACCCTTCTGCCTAGCGGGTCCCCCCAGCCCAGCTCGGCTGTCACCTCCAGTCACAGCCCCCCCTTCTGCAGGATGAGTGAGGTACCCCCCTCTCTGCACCCTGTATCCTTTGCAAAATCACACAACAGCCTTTCTTGTGTTCCAGGGTGGCTGCTTGGTGACTTGTCTGCCTTTGCCAGTGAATTGTGGACTCCACCAAGCAGGGATTTTCTCTTTTATTTGTTAGGGTTTTTTGGAACCCACAGTTCATGCCGCCCCATGCTAAGTAAGCATGTGCTCCACCACAGAGCTACCCCCCCCCAGCCCTAGACTTTTTCTTTTTATGTCTGAATACCCCCCAAAGCTAGTCCAGTGCCTAGCACATAGTAGGCCATCAAGATAATAGTTTGTGTGTGTGTGTGTGTGTGTGTGTGTGTGTGTGTGTGTGTGTGTGGTACTGGGGATTGAACCCAGGAGCATTCTATCTCTGAGCCCCCCCCCCTTTTTTTTTGCAGTACTGGGAATTGAATTCAGGGGCATTCTACCTCTGAGCTATACCCCCAGCCCTATTTTTTATTCTTTATTTTGAAACAGGGTCTCACTAAGTTGCAGAATGCCTTGTCTCACTAGGTAGCTGAGGCTGGCCGAGAACCCGGATCCTCCGGTCTCAGCCTCTCAAATGCTGGGATTACAAGTGTGTGCCACCACACCCGGCTGCCCTTTTTTTTTTCTTTATTTTGAAACAGGGTCTTACTAAGTTGTGGAGGGCCTAAGTAGCTGAGGCTGGCCACGAACCTGCACTCCTCCTGTCTCAGTCTCCCAAGTACTGGGACTACAAGCGTGTGCCACCACACCCGGCTAGGATAATAGTTTTCAAAGGAAAGATAAACACATTCACAGAAGAGGAATGAAAAGCAGGAGCACCTACCATGCCAGGTAAGGCTGGGACTGCAGCGACTGTACAGATGGCTTCATCCAGGTGATTTATGGGCCTACAGGAAACAAAGCACATGAAGTTCTCCTACTTTAAGAGTTCTATACTTTTTCCTTTTTCCTTTTTTTTTTTTTTTTTGTGTGTGTGTGTGATTCTGGAGATTGAACCCAGGGGCATTCCATCTCCGAGCTACATTCCCAGCCCCATTTTTTTTTTTTTTTTTTTTTTTTTTTTTGCAGTACTGGGGATGGAACCCAGGGGCATTCTCCCTCCAAGCTATACCCCCAGCTCTATTTTTTATTCTTTATTTTGAAACAGGGTCTCACTAAGTTGCAGAGGGTCTCACTAAGTAGCTAAGGCTGGCTGCAAACCCGGATCCTCCTGTCTCAGCCTCCCAAGTACTGGGATTACAAGTGTCCGCCACCATACCCAGCAAGTTTCAAACTTTTACTACCATCTCCTAGCTATATACCTTGGGGAAACTCTTGACATGTGCACCAGGAAGTATGCAAGGAGATTTTTCAATAGTAGCAAATAAACAAGGAACACATTTCAGTTTCATTAGCAGGAGAAGGCTTGAAGTCCTTGTGGGATATTATGCAACGGAATATAATACAGCTATGAAAATGAAAGAACTGGAGCTACACACACATGAACACCTGTAACTCTGGTGAACAAGATTGCAAAGCAAATTAGAATAAACACCACTGAAAAACAATTTGGAGAATACATAGGATGTGGTTCCACCCATAAATTTCCTAAATAGGCACAGTTAAACAATATACTCTTTAGAGATACATATGTGGTTAACTCTTAAAGGAAATCAAAGGAATGATGAATTTAGGAAAGCAATAAAAACTGTCGAACAAACAATTTCCCATAATAATTGGCAGTGACTACCACGGAAAGGTGGGGTCTCTTTTTCTACAACTTGAACGTGGGGGTAGCGAGGGGATGTTCTTTGCCCAACGGGGCATCAGCAGACATCACATAAGCAGAGGCCTGACCAGCATTTGTGCCTGGGGCGGCACTTCTTTGCTGCTGAGCACCCTCCGACTAGTGCCTGAGGAAGCCTGCGCCAGCCTGCGGGAGAGGCTGCAAGGAAGGGTGCCGGGGTGTCCTGCCAACAGCTGGCCAGCTGCCAGTGTGTGAGGCCGCCAGCAGCCTGCACACACAGGTGGGAGGGAGCCTGGGGAGACCAGAGGGGGACCTGCCCGACCGAGTCCAGCCCAAACTTTGGACCTATATGACGTCAAACAATTTTGTTAGAAAAATTCGTCACACGCACGCAGCAATTGGAGGCTGTCAGTCCGCCCTGGAGCCACCCACCTCTCGACAAGCACACTGATGGTGGGTCCTTGGGTCCTGCTGGCTGTCACCAGAAAAAGGGAAGCATTTGTGCACATCACCACACATTTCATTTGGGATTTCACCGGGCCCTCAGGATACATGTTCTGTCCTTTGTGGACCAAGAAGTACTTTAGGAAGTCGATGCTTTGGCAGACACATCCCTCAGGAAGAGCAACAACCCCGAGAGGGAATCCTGGAGGAAGTAATCACACAGCCAGTCAGTAATCACACCCGGGCCCTGAAGGCAGCCGCTGGCACTGCTCCTGTGACCAGCAGTGTGCGGGGAACTGGGGGGAGGCGAGTGAAACCCGTGAGCCCAGTGCCTGGCGGTGGAGAAAAGCCCCTCCATGTCCAAAGAGGGGAACCCACTCAGGGCGGCGCTACAGCTGAGCACGTGGAGGGGCGTGCTCCAGGAGCCAAACAAGGATGTATCAATACCCAGACGAGCCGCCGGGAACAGGCTGTTGGGCAAGTGCTTGTGAAACGGCAAACCTTGGCTTCATGAGTCCCGCTAAGTGTGCTTCCAGGGAGGCCCTCCCCAAGAGCTGGTCCTCTGACCTCTGCACCCGCCAGGCTGGCCTGGGCCCTGTGACTCCACTGAGGTGCCGCCCACCCGGAGCAGCTGCTGGTTCTGCCTGGACCACTTTCTAGGTCTCTCAGCTGCAAACTCGATGGAGTTCCTGCTGATGGGGGCGTGTAGCAGGGCTAGCAGGAAGAAGACTCCAGGATGGCTCTACTTTGAGAGCCCGGGGGCCGGGAAGGGGAGGCCTGAGGTTGCAGGGTCTCTGAACCGTGCTGGAGATACTTCTTTACCAGAGTGCATCTGGAGGCAACGCCACGCTCCACGACCTGATCCCGCCAGGCACAGGGCACGCCATGACCATGTGGGCGACGGGGAGCGTCAGCACACACTGCGTCAAGAGTATTTGTTAACAAAAGAAAGCAGGAGCAGCTGCCCCAGGGAGTATGAACACACAGGTGCCAGAGCCTTAGGGCTCCCGGAGCTCCCGGGGTCTTTTTGCCCAGACACCCTCCAGGTGGTTCTGGAGAGGCAGGGAGGGGTCTCACCTTGGGCCAGGTCCCACAGTAGGAGCACGCCATCCTCGCACGCCAGCACCAGGTAGGAAGAGGAGCAGCTGAGCTGGGAGAACATGATGGGCGCAGCGCAGGGCCACACGCCCTCGGGGTCTAGGGGAAAGGACACCGCTCACCAGGTCGCCCCCACCCCGCCCGTTCCAGCCCCTCTGTGCAGAGCCTGCTCCCTCCTCAGGGTGAGGGAGGAGCCACAGCAGGTGTTGAGGACCGCGCCCTAGGTGCCAGCGCTTTATGGGCACGCTTGCGTTTAGTTCTCAAAGGGTTCTACGCAGCAGGTCCCTTCAGGCCCCCCAATTTACAGATGTGGGAACTGAGGCTGAGGAGTCAGTAATTACCAAGGAAGGCTACACTACAGGTCAATAGAAAAGTGAAGGTTAGAAGTCAGACTGCCTGGGAGAGCGAGGGAAGGAGAGAAATTCCTTCTCTCTCTCTCTCTTTTTTTTTTTTTTTTCGGTATTGGGGATTGAACTCAGGGACATTCTACCTCCGAGCTACACCCCCAGCCCTATTTTTTATTCTTTATTTTGAAACCGGGTCTCACTAAGTTGAGTGTCTCACTCAACCCGGATCCTCCGGTCTCAGCCTCCCAAATGCTGGGATTACAAGCATGTGCCACCACGCCCGGCACCACTTTTTTCTTTTTCTCTTGTGTGTGTGTGTGTGTGTGTGTGTGTGTGTGTGTGTGTGTGTGTGTGTTTGTTGCTTGGGATTGAACCCACTGACATTCTATCTTCGAGCTGTACCCCCAACCCTATATTATTTGGAAATAGTATCTCACTAAGTTTCCACATATTGGCCTCAAACCTGCAATCCTCCTGTTTCAGCCTCCCAAGTACTGGGATTACATCACCACACCTGGCTTTTCTGTATGAATTTTCAGTGTGGCTTTTGACAATCCTAAAGTGTGACGTAAGTGCACAGTTTGAGGATTTAGCACAGACTGAACCTGCTCCGTAACTGCCTCCGCAGACTTGTCTAACAGCATCCCCATCTGTTTCCTTAGTGCCTTTCCATTGCAAAGGGCATTCAAGCTGGGCTGGTGACACACACCTGTAATCCTAGTACTTGGGAGGCTGAGACAGGAGGATTGCAGGTTCAAGGCCAGCTTCAGCAATATAGTGAGACTCTCAGGAACCTAGCGAGACCTTGTTTCCAAGCCAAAAATAAAAAGGGTTAGAGGTGTAGCTCAGAGGTAGAATGCCCCTGAGTTCAATCACCAGTAACACACACACACACACACACACACACACACACACACACACACGGGGTGGGGAGGTTTTCAAATACAGAAACCACAGCTTGCTGTATATGACAAACATTAGCAGTAGATAGTGGTGGTGTAATTAGCTGTTTCACCTGAGGAAACAGGTTGGGGCATGAAGGGTCTGGCCTGGGACTGCACAGCTCGGTGATAGCTGGGCAGGGACCGGCTAAGCCCATTCTCCTTGCTGTGGAAGGGGCTATGTGGACCCGACTCGGGCCTTCCCTGTTGGCCTGCCATCCTTACAAAACGTGACAGCTCAGGACAGACCATTGCAGTCACTCCACCACCCCGGAGCCCCTGCTTCTGCCTGCGGCCGTGTTCCTCACACGCTCTCAGCTAAGGAGGGGAAGGACGTTCTCAGAGCCCCGCGCTGACTCGGCTCCCGTGTCAGTGGAAAAGTACCGGCTTTATCCTTCAGAGTCCGGTTCAGTGAGTAGAGGAAGAAATTGTGACTTCCAGCCCAGTGCACGCCGAGGACACAGGCCACGCCTGGGAAAGAAGAGAAGACAGAGGTGTCACCTGGGAGGTCTGGGGCCTCGGTGGTGTGGGAGGCTTTTGCCTGGGAGGAGGCTGGTTGGGACGCTGAAGGGTTTTGCTCTAATGGGCAGCACCCGACAGAGGGCGAGCTTCCTGAGGAGAGGGGTGGGGTGCGTCATGGGGGCTGAGGGCTGGTCTCCTTCCTGGGCAAGGAGGACGGCACAACCGCCCGTGGCTGCTTCTCACCTCCTGGAAGAGTCATGTCCCCTTGGGAGTAAAAGCTAGCATCTGCTGCACCTGAAGGCCTGGCGGAGGTGGCCCATACCCTCGAGAGGGTGCTGGCCTCTGTTATCAGGGTGTCTGGGCTCAGGGCCTCAGATCCAAGCAGAAACCCTGAAGCTACAGCTGTCAACCTCCTTCCAGTCTTCACCCCTCCCACCACTCCAGGGTCGCCCTCGGAAACCCCCGGGGCTTGCGCAGAACACCCGCTGCTGGCTTGCGTACCTGGGGGGCTCTTGGCTTCCGCCGGCATCAGAGAGCTCGGGAGGAGGAAGTGGAACATGGCGCTGCTGGGAGAGGAGGAGATGAGTCAGAGCCGTGCAGACTCCCTGGCAAGGAGAGATGCTGGCGGGCTTGGTACTGAGACCAGGTGTGGACAGTTAGGATGGACCTTCCCTGGGACCCAGGGCCACAAGGTAAATAGCTTTCTAGGCGCTGGTCCTGGTGGGGTGCGTAGACCTAGGACGCTGGTGAGGGCAGGGCGGGCAGGGTGGTGCAGGCAGAGCTCCTGACCTGGAAGGCCACCTCTGTCCACCCGCAGATCCCTTAAAGAGCAGACGCACAGCAAGGCTCGCTCACCCCACAGGCAGCATGGCCAGAGGTGTGCTGGTCAGCTGGCCTTTGTTTCTTTTAATTAATTAATTAATTAATCTAGTTATTTTGTGTGTGTGGGGGTACTGGGGATTGAACCCAGAGGCATTCACCTTTGAGTTATGCCCCCAGCCCTATTTTATTTTTTATTTGGAAACAAGGTCTCACTAAGTTGTGGAGGGCCTCATGAGGTTGCTGAGGCTGGCCATGAACCTGCGATCCTCCTGTCTCAGCCTCCACACCTGGCCAGCTGGGTCTTTAAAACGAGGCCCCAGCCGGGCGTGGTGGTGCACGCTTGTAATCCCAGCACTCGGGAGGCTGAGACCGGAGGATCCGGGTTCGCAGCCAGCCTCAGCTACCTAGTGAGGCACTCCGCAACTTAGTGAGACTCGGTTTCAAAATAAAGAATAAAAAATAGGGCTGGGGGTGTAGCTCGGAGGTAGAATGCCCCTGAGTTCAATCCCCAGTACTGCAAAAAATAATAATAATAATAATAATAATAATAATTAAAAAAAATAAAACGAGGCCCCTATTTATAAGGTCCAAAGATCTTTATAGTGTAGACACTCCCACAATGGTCAACAATTGTCCATCATGGACAGTTAGTAGCTGCCTCACAAAATCCCTAAGTATCTTCTTGGCAGTAAGAGCGAACACAGTGCCCCACTGAGCCTGGCTGGGTCCTAGTTCAGTAACTGCCGGGACTGCATTGGGGCACAGGCTTCAGACACTGTCATGAAGTAATGAAATTCAAGTTCCACTTGACAGCAAGACAGAGGCTTCACCTCCCACGTGACACCGAGAACATTCCTGGGACCCACAGCAGCTGGAGACTTGTTCTAAAGCCAGCCCACCTCGGATACCTCAGAGGGGGCTCCATTTTTACCATCAGAACCCAGGGTTAATGAGGCCTAACTGGTGGCCGGTGTATTAAAATCCATTTGAAGTAATGGACAGTGATGATTATATAATTATATACCTATTCTACATTACATTTAGAAAGTCAGGAAGAAAATGGAGAAATATGTTAATAATGGTGACTTTTAGTTCCATCCTTAGGGGTGTGTGTGTGTGTGTGTGTGTGTGTGTGTGTGTTGGCGTTACTAGAGATTGAATCCCAGGGACATTCTACCTCTGAGCTATACCCCCAGCCCCTTTTATTTTTGTTTGGAAACAGGGTCTTGCTAGGTTGCTGAGAGTCTACTTGCTGAGGCTGTCCTCAAACCTGCCATCCTCCTGTCTCAAGTACTGGGATTACAGGCATGCACCACCATGCCTGGCTTCTGTGTTTTCTTAGAAAATCAGTGAAAAAACTTTTTCATAGAGATAACATACATAAAACTATAAAAACAAACTGTATTTCTCAAATCCCTAGGTACATATTTCTCTCTCTCTCTCGCTCTCACTTCTCTTTAGTACTGGGGATGGAATCCAGGACCTTGCACATGCCAGGCAAACAGTCTACTACCAAGCTACAACCCAAAATGTTTGTTTGTTTGTTTGTTTATTTATTTATTTGGTACTGGAGATTGAACCCAGGGGCATTCTACCTCTGAGTTACACCCTCAGTCCCCCCCGCCCTTTTTTTTTCATAGTATTGGGGATTGAACTCAGGAGCATTCTGCCTTCGAGCTACATCCCCAGCCCTATTTTTTATTCTTTATTTTGAAACAGGGTCTCACTAAGTTGCGGAGGGCCTCACTAGGAAGCTGAGGTTGGCCTCGAACCGGGATCCTCTGGTCTCAGCCTCCCAAATGTTGGGATTACAAGCGTGTGCCACCACGCCCGGCTTCCTCAGCCCCTTTTATTTTATATTTTGAAACAGGGTCTCACTAGGTTGCAGAGGGCCTCACAAAGTTGCTGAGGTGTGTCTCAAACCTGCAATCCTCTTGTTTCAGTCTCCCAAGGACTGAGATTACAGGCATGTATCGCTGTGCCCAGCCTGTTCCTGCTTTTAAATCTAGCCATCAGCATATATATATATATATATATATATATATATATATATATATATATATATATATATATATATGTGTGTGTGTATATATATATATATATATATATAGTAGTGCTGGAGATTGAATCCATAGGTATTCTACCTCTGAGCTACACCTCTAGCCCTTTTTATTTTTTGTTTTGAAATAGGGTCTCGCTAGGTTGCTGAGAGTCTCACTACTTGATGAGGCTGTCCTTGAACCTGTGATCCTTCTGTCTTAGCCTCCCAATTACTGGGAGTACAGACCAGCTATTCTAACTATATTTAAATAATCTCCACACAACATTTCAAAATATCTGCTGAGCCAGGCATGGTGGCACACACCTATAATCCCAGTACTTGGGAGGCTGAGATGAGAGTACTATAGGTTTGAGGACAGCCTCAGCAATACAGTGAGACTCTTAGCAGCCTCACAAGACCCTGTTTCAAGATAAAAAATAAAATGGTCTGGGGTGTAGCTCAGAGGTAGAATACTCCTGGGTTCAATCTTTAGTAACACACACACACACACACACACACACACACACACACACACACACACACACACACACAAGATCTGCTGAAGTTTTCCAAACATTTCCCCAAACCCAAAAGACCTTGTTCGGTCCTGGGGTTGAGTCCTGTGTGTGCAGAGATGGCGGCAGCTCTGGGGCTCACCTGGGCAGCTCCTCCTCCCACTCCCCGTCCAGGTACTTCTTGTAGGAGCCGTGGAAGATGTCTGCTTGATGCTCCCACTGACTGTCCTTGATGAAGTGATTCTGCCCGGAGCCCAGCCCGTAGCAATCTTCTATCTTTGCAAAGACTTCCAGGGGGCTTTTAAATGTAGTACCTTGGTTGAAAATACTCCAGAATTAGTTGCATCATCTCACTTCCCCTTTCCTGATCCCTCATCTTCCTCCATGCTTCCCCGCTTCCTGCAGAAGCCTCTTCCTCAGAAATCACTCTGGCTCCACACTGGGTCTGCGAGCCCAGCTGCTCGTCCTCGGGGCCTGACCCAGCCCCACCTGCTCAGAGAGCCAGGCAGAGAGCCGCTGTCCCCCTTCCTCCTCCATCTCCAATCCAGACCCTCTGCTGGTGGATTACAGAATCTCCGTAGAGGGCCCAGGGAGATGGTGACGGTGCCGCCAGAGCCCAAACCTTCGGTGACCGTCACTTTTCGGCCGCTGCTGAAGACCCACATAATCCAGCAGCCTCAGTGTCTTCCTGCACTGACGTTTATCCAAGAACCTTCCTTTCAGAAGTCTCCTTTCCCTGTCAATCATGTTCTTCATTACCCTCTTCCCAGTAACCTTTCATTTCCTTCTTATTCATTGGTTCCTAAATCCCTAGCAACGCTGGGTGATTCGTTCTCTGTGGATTCATACCCTGTGTTCTCTGTGGAAGGTGCTTGGGTCCCTCAACCTGCCCGGGTCCGTGTACCCCATGCTGCTTCCCCAGAGACAGCAGCTGTCCTCCCCCCTCCCCCAATCTCTCTTTCTCTTTCTCTTCTTATTTCTTTTGGACTGGGGATTGAACCCAGGGGCATTCTACCTCCAAGCTGCACCTCTAGCCCTTTTTTTGTTTTGTTTTGAAAGAAGGTCTCGCTAGGTTGCTGAGCATCTCACTAAGATGCTGAGGCTGGCCTCAAACCTTCGATTCTCCCAAGAACTGGGATAACAGGCTTGGATCACCATGCCCGGCCTGTCTTCAATTTCTTGAATAACTTTCTAGAGGTTTTTATAAACATGTGGTATCACATACAGGATTAGTTCTACAAAGGGTAAGGTCAGATGAGCAGGGTCAGAGTCACCTGGGAACTGGTAGAAATGCAGATTCTCAGGCCTCAGTCCAGCCCTATTGGAAGTTCCATGCCAAGGCTCAGCAATCGGGGTCCTTTGGGTCAGATACAGCTGAAGTCTGAGCACTGCTGCTATTCCCTGCACCCTTGGTATCTCACTCAGCATCTTGGAGATGAGCTCACATCAGTGCTGTAGATCCTCCTCAGTGTCTGTTGCTTGTTTTTATTTGCTAAACTATTTTCTTTCTCCCTCAGTAGCCTCTTACTCATCACTGTGATTTGTGCATAATGGGCACTCAGCAAATCCTGATGAGTGGATTAACTCAGGAACGTAGGAATAATGAACGTCACCTAGCAGTCAGAAACGATGTCTCTCTTTGCTGAACTTCCAATTCAGTTAACTGTATTCTCATAACAATTACATTTTTTACATCCCAGAGTTTATGAGTTTTAGAATATTTCTTCAGAACTATGTATTTAATTAAACATCACTGCTATTAAGTAGAAAAATAAGGAATGTGGAAAAAGACGAAGAAGGAAAAAATGGGGAAATCATGGCACAAAGAAAGTCTTAGCTGGATTACACTTGCCTGTTACAGGCTTAGGTGGCTTGACCTTCATTATGTTGACTGGAAGACTCAGCTTAATGTCACCTCTAAAATAAATGTTCATATCCTACAATAAGGAAAAGGCACACCCAATCAGTCAATCAAGGAGATGATGTGGAATCATTAAAAACACTAATTCAAAAAGAAGGCAGAAGCCGGGCGTGGTGGTGCACACTTGTAATCCCAGCATTCGGGAGGCTGAGACCGGAGGATCTGGGTTCGCGGCCAGCCTCAGCTACCTAGTGAGGCACTCCGCGACTTAGTGAGACCCGGTTTCAAAATAAAGAATAAAAACTAGGGCTGGGGGTATAGCTCGGAGGTAGAATGCCGCTGAGTTCAATCCCCAGTACCGCAAAAAAACCAAAAACAAAAACAAAAAGAAGGCAGAAAGGAGTGGAAAGAAAACAGATGGGACAAATAGAAAGTGAGTAGCAAGGTGGTAGTTTTAAGCCCAGACATATAAAAAATCACATTAAATGTACATGGTCTAAATACCCCAGTGAAAAGGTGGAGATTGTCAGATTGTATAAAAAGACAAAACTCAACAATATGCTGTCAAAGAGAAATTCAGTTTAAATGTAAAGAAACAAATATGTTCCGAGTAAAAGTATCAAAACAGACCATCCTACTAAAACTAGCCAAAAGAAAGGTGGGTGGCTATATTGGTATCTGATTTAGAAGACTTCAGTCAGAATAAAGAATATTGCAGGGAATCAAAGGGTCAGTGAGTAATGATAAAATGGCGGGTTCATCAGAAATCTTCAGATGTCACCTCTACTCCCCTGAGATTCCCAAGTCCTCCAGGGCTGAGCCTCAGGAAGGGGTGCACTCTCAGTCTTGGAGGGAGGGCCAGGATGCCCCAGGGGACTTCTTTGTCTCCCAAGGTATTCCAAAACCAAGATGAAACCCCCAAGTCACTTTCTTGGTGGCTTGGGCTGATATTTTTGCAGGGACAAATCCAGGTATCATGGGGCTCTCTTTCAGAAAAAGAACACAAAATTATGGCCAGGTGCAGTGGTGCACATCTGTAATCCTAGTACTTGGGAGGCTGAGACTGGAGGATTGCAGGTTCGAGGCTAGTCTCAGTAACTTAATAAGGCCCTAAGCAACTTAGACTCTGTTGCAAAATAAAAAATAAAAAAGGACTGGGGGTGGAGCTCAGAAGTAGAATGTCCCTGAGTTCAATCCCCAGTACTAAAAAAATAAAAAGAAACCCACAAAATTATGAACACAAAATGCCTACAGCCACTCTAACACCACTCACTATGGGGGAAATTATGGTAGAGGGAAATCAGAGTGAAAAGAGACAGGGGTCTTAAGTAATTTTGTTTAAAATAATTTTTTTGGGCTAGTTTTACAAAAAATATGACACTATATGACCACATTGCTAGGGCCTCTCCTGGGGCTTCAGCAGGGCTATATATATATATGAGGAACCCTGAAATTTAAGCTCTTTTAATGTCAGAGAAACCCACCTCTGCACAAATGACTTAGGTCAGTTATCTGCAAGACTAGGAAGCCATCTTTAGTGGATCTGAGATACAAGATTAAGTCATGGGGAATCTGAAAACAGTGTCCTGGTGGGACATTTTACCAGTATGTTTGACTTTAAGGTACATTTCAAAGGAAAGTAAGAATCTTTAAAACATTACTTGAATCTGGAGATTTCTCTTAAAGTTTCTTACCATTTCTAAATTTTCCGGAATAATGGGATCCACACTGTTCTGAGGAGAAAAAGGAGAAATTAATTCACAGTAGGTTTGATATATTTTCCCCTTCTCCTGTAATCTTCTGAGATGTTCTTTCTTCCCCAGACTCCCTTTTGTGAAAAGTGAATTCAAGCAGTAGACTTGTGGGGCCAGTATATGGGTGGTCCTCTGGCCTGCAGGAGTTGAACACATGATTCCTATTCTCCAGGATCTTTTTTTTTTTTTGGTACTGGGAATGGAACCCAGGGGCATTCTACCTCTGAGCTACACCCTTGGCCTTATTTTTACTTTTTATTTGGAAACAAGGTCTCACTAAGTTACAGACAGCTTCACTAAGTTGCTGAGGCTGGCTGTGAACCTGAAATCCTCCTGTCTCAGCCTCCCAAGTACCAGGATTACAAGCATGTGTCACCACACCTGGCCTCCAAGCTCTTAAAATAGAGTTGGGGAGCAGATGCCATGGTACATGCCTGAAATCCCAGGTACTCAGGAGGCTGAGGAAGGAAGATCACAATTTGAGGCCAGCCTGGGCAACCTAGTAAGACTCTATCTTGGAAAAAAAAAAAAAAGAAGAAAGGGGGTGTGGGGGATTTTCTGGCAATGTAGCTCAGTGATAGAATGCTTGGCTAGCATGTATAAGGCCCTGGGCTAAATCTCCAGTTTGCAAAAGAAAACAAAATAGCAAAGAAAAGGATAAGAAAAATGATAAGTGCACATTGTATAAATAAGCAAATTAAGTCTTAATCTTTACTGAAAAAATGTATCTTAAAGGCACAGCACAAGGTTTAGGCATCATATGATTAAACTGAAATGGACCAGGTTCCTTCTAAGAATAAATATAGAGACTACACATATTCCTGTGTATTGAGAATACCCCCATTACACCATAGTCTCAGAAATTTAGTGGAATTCAAGGCATGAAAGAATTATTTCAGGCCAGGAGGGAAAACAGTTACCAGTGGGACAGAAATCAGAACAAAAGACCGTCCCTCCAGAAAAATGTCTGGGTGGGTCTCAGGGAGAGGAGAACCCCAGACCGGAGAGCTCCTGAACATCCCGCTCATGAAGACATCTCGACTTTCTAGAATCTTACTTTATACAAAGCAAATCAGTTTTGGAGACATAGATGATTTTTCCTGTTGCTTTTTTTTTTTTTTTTTTTAAATACGGGGAATGGAACCCAGGGGCCTTCTACTTCCGGAGTATACACCCAGAGCTATTATATTTTTTATTTGGAAACAGGGTCTTGTTAAGTTGCTGACAGCCTCACCAAGTTGCTGAGGCTGGCTTTGAACCTGAGATCCTCCTGTCTCAGCCTCCCAAGTACTGGGATTATAGGCGTATGCCACCAAGTCTGGCTTCCTGTTGTCCTCTCTTATCCTCCCCAGGCCTGGTTCATCCTGAAATTCCAGGGAGGAAGCAGAAGTGGTGGTGTATGCCTGTAATACCAGTACTTGGGAGGCTGAGACAAGAGGATCGCAGGTTTGAGACCAGCCTCAGCAACTTGGTGATGCTCTCAACAATTTAGTGAGACTCTGTTTCAAAATAAAAAATAGAGCTGGGGGCATAGCTCAGAGGTAGGTCCCTGGGTTCAACCTCCAGTACCCCCCCACACACACTCCACAGAGGAGACAGGCAAGATGTGGGTCAAGGTGGGGGGTGGAGTGGGGATACATTGGTTGAAAAGGCAGATGTTTCCTACCAGTTGCATCTGTCTGGCTTTTTTCCTTGCATTTAAAGCGAGTTGCGGCTGCTCCACTTCCTTGAACCAAGACTCCTTGGGCAACTTATACACTTCCAGCCAAATCTCTCCAGCCCCTGTGATAGGAAACCAAAAGTTGTTGGGCAACAGAGGGCAAGCGACAAGTCTCCTCTTTAGAGCTGCTGCCACCCAGACTGGCACCTCGGTGGGGTGGGACATCTGAGCCCAACAGTGGCACATTGAAGGGAACAGAGTTTCACAATGGTTATTACAAATCCTCACTGCTAAGTAACTTTCTCACCGGGAGCTGAAACTCAAGCCACCACCACCATAGGGAGAAGGGCTTCTCACACACAAAGCCCCGAGGCCTTGGTTTTTAACCCCGCTGCCTGCCCTGTCGGGTGCCTGGCCGTCTATGGCACTTGCCCTGTAGTTAGTTATACCTGCCTGGAGAGAAGGTGGCACATACAGAAACGGTAAGACTAGGGCAAGGAAAGGGTTAGAATTAGGAAAGACGTCCTTAAGGAATTCTCCCAACCAGTGTGGGAGGAGATATCGCCAATAGGGTGGTTGTAGGACTTTTGTCATAGAAACAGGCTCAGTTTCTTTACTGAATACCTGCCAAGCTGGGAAAGGTTGTACCCCCATAGTATAAGATCTCGCATAAATGTTTCCTTAAAAAGTAATGATCTAGCTGGGTGTGGTGGTGCAAGCTTGTAATCCCAGCATTTGGGAGGCTGAGATTGGAGGATCTGGGTTCACGGCCAGTGTCAGCTACCTAGTGAGGCACTCCGCAACTTAGTGAGACCCGGTTTCAAAATAAAGAATAAAAAATAGGGCTGGGGGTATAGCTCAAAGGTAGAATGCCCCTGAATTCAATCCCCAGTACCACAAAAAAAAAGTAGTGATCTAAAGTAATGGTGGCACATGCTTGTAATCCCAGTACTTGGGAAGCTGAGACAGGAGGATTGCAGGTTTGTGGCCAGCCTCTGCAACTTGGTGAGATCCTGTTTCAAAATAAAGAATAATAAAAGCACATTAAAAAAAGAATAAAAAATAGGGCTGGGGTGTAGCTCAGAGATAGAAATCCCCTAGGTTCAATCCCTAGTATCATAAAAAAAACAACAACAATAAAAAACAAAGTAAAAATAAATAAGCAAAAAGGACTGGGGGTATAGCTCAAACGTAGAATGCCCCTCAGTTCAACTCCAATACCACAAAAATAAAAATAAAACAAAATAAAAAGTAATTATCTGGAGCCGGGCGTGGTGGCGCACGCTTGTAATCCCAGCATTCGGGAGGCTGAGACCGGAGGATCCGGGTTCGCGGCCAGCCTCAGCTACCTAGTGAGGCACTCCGCAACTTAGTGAGACCTGGTTTCAAAATAAAGAATAAAAAATAGGGCTGGGGA